>APFE031152497.1:355318-374460 GCA_000404065.3 Pinus taeda
ATTTAGTTTCTAATGATAAATTACAAATATTATTATGATATACCAATGATATTATTTTAATTTGAATTAGCTAGGTTTTGGTTATTTATACACATTTTTCAGTTCTTTTATTATATGATTTACCGAATTTAACTAAGTTCTGAGAATAATAATAATAATTAAATATAACCTGGTTATTATTGGTTTGACTCGGGTCATTAGGTCATAGTTAGCCGTTGGCAATATAGCCGTTGGAATCTCTGCACATACTATTTAACAAGCTAGACTGGATTGGTTCTTCAACTTGTCCTGACGATGAACCACACTTGTTGGTTCGAAACGCGTCGACAAAAGAATATCTATGTGATTACGCCGAAAAATCTCTAAACATGATTCAATATGTCTGTTATTTTTGAAAGTATATCTATGATTTTAGTTGGTTTGATTTTTCTAAATGGTAAACATAGAATTGATAAGATAAAACACAACTTATATCAACAAAATATTGCTCTGTAAAAAATTATTAAAACAAATATAATAATAATATTTAAATGATGGACATATAAAAAGTCGCGCGAATGACTGTTTTACAAAATACTCGTCATGAAAAAATTACTTAATGGGTGGGAATGGCCATAAGTTTATACCCTAGTTTGATTAATTCATACAAAATTCACACTTATATGTTGAATTTCATCAAAATTTAAACACCATACAACATAGAATTTTCAAAGTTTCATACAAATCCATGTATATTTTTATTTATTTATTATTATTATTTTCCAAAGAACAAATCACAACTTTTTGTTAAATAAAAAGTTACATTTTGTACATCCCTCAAGTGCATTCAATCACTATCCCAAAGGACTAGGAGAAAACAAAAAATGGGCTGTAGGAAAAATAACCGTGAGACCAAAAAATAAAACAGATATATCCCATCATCCCAAAAATATCAATAGGATTTTACAATTTTTTGTGTTTTTGTTACACATGAATTTGTCGCCATGACACTTGATTAGTTTATGGATATTATTACCATCCGCGAACATGTTGAAACTATCTCCCTTAATGATGAAGAGGGTGCCATAAATTAATGTCACTATTTGGATGGGACTTTAAGAGAACGGGGACCATAGGTTCTCCATAAAAATGATAGACTAGACATAGGAGGTGTTCTCTTTTTGGATGTGTGTTTACAAGGCCCTACAGACTTTATTTTCTTTTTATGTTTTTTATTGCAGCTTTTAGCATTATCTCATGAAGTATTCTCTGGTATTAGAAATAGTTGTGACCTTTTAATATGCATGGATACAATAATCGAATGTACACTTGAGTTTTGTATGATGTATCTATGTTTTTTATGTTGATGGGTAGACACCATGAGGATCTCATATGATTGATATATTTGTACTGGTTTTATCATTAATATATACCAGTGATTTTTTTCTTCTGAAAAAAAAAAAAGTAATGTTGAATTATTCTGTAAAAGTTCTCAATTAGCATGTGTTGGCTGTAGTGTTTTACCTATTTTCTACACATTCTTTCCCTAGTTTTTATCCTTTTTTCCTCTAGGCCTATGACTTTACATGGTTAATTCCCTTGTTTTGTCACCTTTATAACCTATTCTCTGTCATGTTACTTTGTCATATTTTATTGAATAATATGATGCTTTATTCCATTTTGTGGCTAACTTGGAGAGCATTGAAGAAGTATTTTGGGAAGCTCTTCTTCTTTTCAGGTGTTTCTCATGAGAACAAAGCTATAGAGAAGATAGACAGTGTGGATTAACTACGGAGAAGGATAGAACAGTTCCGTGTTACACTCTGGATGTTGTCACCAGTTGTTGTTACACATTGGATGATGTTATAGTCTGTTGTTACACATTGGATGTTATTACACGATGTTGTTACACTAATACAAGAGTTCGTTCTTACACCAAGGGTGTTGTCGCCAGTGATGTCGTAACATCTCGAACCACTATTCACTTGCAGTATGTTGTTGCACCGAAGCTGGAAAATGTGGGTACTATTCCACATAATGTAGTAATTCCCACTGTAGATCAAAAGATTATGAAATATACTAAAGCAAAATACAAGATCTACTTCTATAACAAACTTTGAGGAAGCTTAATTGAATTGAGCAAGATCAATGAGAACACATATAACTAAGAATGAGAAATCAATCACACATAACACAGAAGAAATAACCAGGGGAAAGCCTCAGCCTAAAACCCCAATCTCTGAATTATCATACAAGTGGAAATATGCTCGAGTTACAAAAAGAATCAGCTCACAAGTTATCCTGCTCTCTCTGCAATCCAACTGCTACTCATATAGAGTCAAAGGCTTCTCACAAACCTTTTCCTCTACCCTCCAAGCATCCTATTTCCTTGCACAGTTTTCCTTGGGGTCCAATGCTGCCACCTATGTGAATTGGCCTCTTCACAGACTCACTAACCTCTGATCTAACTATGCAATCCTGAAGGATATAATTCCTTATGCATGGATGAGTTTCCTATGTAGGAAAAATCCTCCAACTGATAGTACAGTGTCCCTTCCTCTGATCTGAACTAGGTCTCCGACTGAACTAACATGCATGAGTTATTTATGAGAGAATATTCAGTTATCTGAAGTGCAACAGTTACATATATGCATGCATCAACTAACTGAACTCACAATTTATTCAACAAACTGTTTGAACTAATCTAACTAGACTTGACTCAGTTAACTGAGCCAACTAATTACAACTCATCCTTATCTCTTTAACTAGTGGATAAATTCCTCAATCAATGGAGAAACTATTGCATGTCTTCACATAGACTTCATGTTTCATTTTCTAAAACTAATTAACTCAAGATGAATTAATTAATTATTTTACAAACAACTACTAAGATCAAATTCAAATTTTACTTCTTAATTTTAGTTCAGGGACTGACTAAAATTGGAATCTATCCCGAAATACTATTTATAGCAATGTTATTTTTTAGCATTTCCATTTTTTGTTTCTTGTTGCTATGTCCAACACTGGTACCCGAACTACTATTTATAGTAGTGTTATTTTTAACATTTCCATTTTTAGCATTTCTTGTTGCCATTTTCAACACTCCCTCTCAACAAGAAAGGCATTCAACTTGAACTCAATCCTGAACCTTTGGAATGTTTTGCATGCAACACTTCTCTCAAGTGTTGTTGCTCCAACAACTCTAGAAACAAAAAAATCTCCCAAGTGACCTCTCCATTGGGCTAGAAACACCCTCTGATGTTGAAGCTCCCTCTACCACTAACAAGTGCTCCCTCTATGACCTCCTTCAGATATGATGCCAAATACTCTCAAAAGCTTCACTATATAAAGCTCCAAGTAATTCAATGTTGAAAGCTCCAAATGATGTCCATGATCTTGAGAACACAAGTCTGAGTATAGTTTGATCAATAGCCCTCACATAGTCTGAGCCTTCTCCCAAGATCACTGCAATGATATCAGTCCTCAACAATGGTGACAATTCTCCTTTTATGCCATTGTTCAATATGTTTGAGGTAAACAAAACGTAGCCTGAGTTACATAGTCTGGGTTATGTGGTATAGTCTAAGGGTTTATGTGTGAGTAATTGTCCACAAGTATCCATTTTATTATAGTCCAAGGGTTTGGAATCCAAGTCTAGGCCTCTTCCTTAGGTCCATCTGCAAATTAGTCACAAAGATGAGCTCTTCTAACCACAGGTCTAAACCACAGGCAGTTGTCTCAGAGGCACTGCAGTGTAATCCGAGCTCCACAAACACAAACTCGAAGTGTTTTTTGAGGCATAGAAAACTATCCACAGTTAGTTGTCCAACTTTAGGTCTGATTTTTCAGTGAAGGTATAAGACTTTAGGGCCGAGATAGGACTTTGTATCTCCTCAGATCTGAGGGCTTCTCACATGGGTTTCAGTCCTTAAATCTGAGTTCCATAGTTCACTCAAGGATTGTTCTCACTAGTCTGAGGTGCTAGCAAAGGATTGTTCTTCTTAAAACTATGATTGTTATTTTTCCCTATCCGAGCTCCTATAGACCATTCTTCAATGAACCTCCCTAACACAGAAATTCATCCCAAACAATAATGTTCTTCATAGATCCAAATCACAACAATCTCCTAGTCCAAACAAAAGTAGAGTTAGCCCAACTATAATCTCCTTTTATTTCTCGGCCTTTTGTTTTCTTCTATACCTGTTTACTATATTCTTCACCAAAATTTTATACTTGAACAAAGAGTTTGACCTTATATTTATATAGGATTTTACATTTGATGAAGAGACATGTTAATTGGCCATGGAGCCGACTTACATATGTTGGCTTAGGTCAGCTAGCATAAATGACATAATATGTCATCATTAAAAATCATTTTGTCCTGGACTATGAGGAATTAGAGGAAAAATGATAGCTCGTTAGAAAGAGGAAAAATCCCTCTACAAGCCTATTCCAATTCCATCCTTAAATAACATCATTTTACCACCAATAATTTTTTTTATGAAACTGTCCTGATTATTTTATTCATGGAATCCATTAGGATTTTATCTTTATGTTTTAGACTACTTTCGCCATGGCATAAGTCCAGCTACGGCCAAGAAAAAGGTCGTAATCAAGCTGAACATCAGCAATGTCAACATCTATTACAAATTTTTTCCTTCTAACTCGATTGGCAAATCATTTAAAATCCCATACAAACGAAAACTTCTTCCATCAAAGGCTTTCAAAGTTGTGAGAGATTGATTGATTGTTGGAAAACCTAATTCTTTCCAACAAGCAATGGACATCATGCATGTCAACGCTCCTTTGTCAATCACTATTCAAAAAACTCGTCAAGTTTTGATGTGAACTGGTATCTAAAAATCCAGTCGGTGTGGGAGATGTGGGACATGATTTTTGAGATAAAAAACAATCAAATGGGAGTCTTGAGGATCTACAACTTTTATCGCAAATAATAATAATTTCCTTTACACTGGACAAGTTTAAACCACTTCAAGGGCAGACATGACCAAAGGTGACATACCTAGATCTTCGATGATTTTACAATTTTGGGCAGCCCTTGCATGAGGATTAAAGGCTAACTTACGAAGAATACCCTTAGGACGAGGACAAATTACCATATCAGGATTTGGTTTCTCAATGTGTAATGGTTCAAAAGAAGGAGGAGTAGATGCAGAAGTTTGACCAAATGAACTAGAGTCATCTCCATTTTCAACAGGACTCTTTGATGTGTAATATTTGGATCTCATTGCTACCATAACTCTAGAAGACATCATCATGATATCTGCCAACAAGGATGAGGATGATTGGTTGTGAGAGACTATTTTACTATCTTGAGGAAAAGAATCCTTCAAAACAATGGGTGTGGGTGAAATTTTGATGAATTTTGAAACTTCAACTCGATGAGGGCACTCCTTAGTATAATGAGCTTCCTCACAAATCAAGCAAGGATATCGAGGTTTCCTCTTTTCATTTGACGGTTCATTCTTGGTTGATTTCACATTAGAGAATTTGTCTTGTTTAGTTTTTCCTTTTCCCCTTTTCTTATCCTTGGATGATTTACCTTTTACAGTAGAATAATCTATGACATTTATTTTGAAAATAATTCTGGGTGAAGGATCTTCATCAGGTGAATCAGATATAACCGAAAATTGAACATTTTTAGAGTTTTTCTTTTTTTTCTTAGTCTTCTAGTTTGCAGAACCAATCATACCATCTGTGGCATGTGATCGTGGAAGGGGTGGATTATTTGGAGTATATTGGTGTAAATCGGGGATATTTTCATACAAAGTACCAGACTGAGTATAAACAAGATCAAGATATTGAGCACGAGCAATTACTTTCTCCTTAGTTATAACACCCCCTTTGGACACACCTTCAGTTATTAATGGTAAATGTGATTTTATAAACCATTCAGCCATAATCTCGTCTGTAATGTAAACTTTGACTAGGTGACGTCTTCGTCTCCATTCATGAATGTGATCTAAGATATGGGTAGACGTTGACTGCTTTAAGGAAGTCAAAAGTTTAGTTCCATTGTCATATCGAATAGGTAACTGAAAATGGGTCAAAAAGGCTGTAGAAAGGGCATTGAATGTTTTGAAAGAAGTGCATGGTAATTCCACATACCGTTTGGTTGTCGAACCGATTAGGGTTCATTAAAAAATTCTTAATCTAATATAATCATCATTTAACGAGTTGGATGCACACCAAAGATGGTAGGTCATGACATGGTTAGATGGATCTTCACCTGACTTACCTTCAAACTTAGGAAGTCACTGCAAAACTTAGTAGGAATGGTCGGCCAATAGGGTAAATAAGGAAATGGATCATTAGTTAACCGAGAGAGGTCAAGCAAATCTAAATTTATAATGAAAGGTAACTAGTGAGTGGGGTCTTGCGATGGATATTGATAACCTTGAGGGGTGAGTCATGTACCAAGAGGAGGATATCCAGGATATCCTAGAATGGCCTGAGAAGTTGGGATCTGCACACCTCCTTAGTATCTAGGATGAGCCATACCATATTGCAGTTGAATAGGTCATTGAAACGTATCACTTGGGTATGGATGATTCTGGAAGGTGATATTCTGAGCCATTTGACCTTAAACAAACTTTCCTTGAAAGGGTTGGCTTGGAAAAGGTTGACATTGGAGAAATTGAGTTTGAAAAGGTGTAGCTTGAACAAATTGACTCTAGGGTATACCTTGGAAAGATAGCACTTGAAAAGATACTTTCATATATGGAACACTAGGTTGAACAACAAGTATTTGAGGTGTTGATGGAATCATATGAATCGATTGAACACCAAATGCCTGAGGTAAAGACTGAATAAGAGGTTACATAGTAACATGTGACATAAGCAGGATAGTTGTTTGTGATACTCCTGGAATTGACATTCTAAGTGATCTTCAATGTGGGTTTCTAATAGAAGTTGCCATAGCGATTATTGGGCAGGTGTCGATGAGGTAGCTTGGACGGTTGGTTGAATTTGAGAAGACATACCTTCAAAAGGCAGTTGCTTCATAGGTTGTTCAAGAGGTTGGCTAGGTTGATACAAAGGCACTTGAGAAGCAACATGAATTGACTGTTGAGAAGGGTTCTAAATTGTATTCAATCCAGGGTAAGGAATTCCATAAGCGAATTGAGGCATAACTGGCTAACCAAAACTAGTTTGAGGCATTTGAACATAGTTAAGTTAGTTTCTGGCAAGGGATTCCCCCCCAGCTGCAAGGTAAGGTCCACCGAAAGGCTATCCTCCAAGTGCAGGATACGATGGCTTCCCCCTAAGTGGATAATAACCACCTATTGGGTTAGCTTGTGGATTACTAACATTACTAGGAATCATATTAATGGCTTGTTCATATGTGAAACCTTCATTGGTAGGGTTAATTACACTAGTCGACATGTTTGAAGATCGGTTTGAGGAAGAATCTCCCGAATAAGCTCCTATGAGAGAGTGATATCCAGGTGGTAAAAGACCACCATATAATGTAAACTCTAGAGAAGTGGAATACGTTGATGTATCTGTCATGGCACTTCTAGGAATCATTGTGGACCAGTCAAAACCAGGTACAGTAGGATAAAGAGTCGTGTAACACAGAATCCCTTACCCTAAAAATTTCAAGAGTGTAAAATACCAAGGGTCAAGGTGAAGAGATTGAAAGAAACGTTCAGAGATATCTGCAGGTTCACTGGTTGAAACTATAGGTTTTTCCTCTTCGTTTGAAACAAGTTCTTCAATCGCAATAAGAACAGGATGAAGACTATCAGTAATGATAAGTTTCACACACGATGAAAGTGGAGGATCTGGAATATGTGTTGTAGCAGGTGTATGAATTTCAGGCTCAGAAATATCAGACTCAGGTTCATCAATATCTGGTTTGGAAATGAGATTTCTATCAGAATATTCTTAGTATCTTATTCAGTTTGACCGATTTTAGTAATTTGTATATCAGTTGCTACTAAGTTTGATGTTAAATTATGAGTTTGATCAAATTCAGTTTATGTTACTTCAATGCTTGAAATAGTGGATGTTATAGGTTGATTAACTTTAGTTCCTCTTACATTAGAATCTATAATAGTAGAAGTTTTAGTTTCTATTGTAGTTCTAATTTCAGATGATTTAGATTTTTTTGCTTTAATCTTCTCTCGCTGACTCGGTGTTTACTCAGGGGGATCCCTGAGTATCCTAAGTGATTTCCTTGGTAGTTCTGTCACAATGAAATAATTTTTTTTTTTAATCACACAATATATAAATTACACCTAAGTCTCTAAAAATTATATAAAAAAAAACACAGAAAGTAACACGTGTTAAAAAAAAATCTAGGAGTTCAAACCACACAAACTTACTCTTCATAGAGATCAATATATACCAGTTGGTGATGAAATCCAATATCGAAGAGATCAAGGTGGATTTTTTTATAGAAAATGAGAATTTTCACTAGTTACCCTGACAATCTGCTTAATGAAACTGTCTGGTGCAAGCAACTCTGCTATAAACCATCACAAGAAAATATTACCTTCCAGAGAGTCCAAGTGAGTCTAGCCAACTTCTCTTCCAGGTACAGTAGGACCTTCCCTCTGTCATCACCTTAGGTAGAGACATAGGATTATGGTCACTATGTTCACCAAATACAACAATTTTACCTAGGGGGACAGTCGTAGATCAGACGTACACGCAAGGGTAGAGTAACAAGCTCAATCACCTTGAAGGCTCCTCCACATGATCAACTGGAGGTTTACTTCCAAGTGACCCCAAGTACCTTTTGGAACCATCGTAATACGTGTAAATAATTGTATCTAAGCTAATAAAATGGGTTAGATCACTTCATTAGAGTTGACACAACCTCATGCTTAACTCATGTATAAGAATAGATTCCCACATAAAAACGGAAATACTTGGATATTTTCTCCCTAACTCATGATTCTATTGTCTTGTTGTAGCTTTGGAAAGTTTACTTCCTTCCCTATTCCAAAGCCCTACACTTAAGCTAATGTAGGTGAAAAGAGCCCTAAAAATATATAAAATTTTAAGTGAATTTTAATTAGTGTTGTATTATTAAGTTGTTCTTTTACTCAATGGGTAATGGAGGTGAAACTTATGATGTCGTCATGACTTGAAATCTTAATGCACTCTAAAATGCAAAAGAAACTTTCAATTTTTGATGAAATTCTAGTTAGAGAAAAGAAAGAGTTTTCTTTGATTTTCGAGAAATAAAATGCAACAACTCACAACTTTTCAACTTTTATCAAAACAACCAATTTCACTATTTTGTAATGAAAATTGCATCCAACAAACTAATTTCTAGATTTCCCTAGCTATCAAAATGTGTTACTAAGCCCCATCGAAGAAACCAATCATCATGTCAAAATGTGGGGTGAACAAGTCTAACAATGAGATATTTTGTGATCTCTGGTATTATATCTTGTGCCCCCAACCAAGTGATAATTTTGGATCATATACGAAAGGTGTTGATCTGGATCCCATCAAAGATGAATTTGTTCTCGGCTCGCCATATTTCTTAAAGACAAACATGGGAAAGAAAGTATGAGCATCATGAGTGGCAATCCACCATTGGATACATGCTTCCACAGAATGAAATTGACAGAAATTAAACCTACAATAAGAGAGAGTCTGCATCAAAATCCGTGTGGAAACATTACAACGCAAAACGAGATGTGTAATCGACTCACCCGCAATACCTCAAAGGTGAAACCATATCACGCCGTGAAAGCCCTATTTGATGAGGTTATCCCATGTAAGGATCTTGTTGTGGCAAGTTAACCAAGTGAATAAAATTATCTTCAAAGGGATGTTCCACTTCCAAATGCTAAGGAGCTAAGGGGCATTGACAAAATTGTGTAAATTGTCCATAATATACCTATAGGTTTCAAATACCTCAACATAGCCCTTCCATAGTGTCCCACTCAACTAGAACACGCCCCCTGTGGTGAAGTGCTTCAATGGTTGCAGTAGATAGGTCCAAGTCCCCGTGAACACACAAAATATGTTCTCACCCAAAAATGATATTATTTCCCAAACCAAAGGACCAATGAATCCTTTTGAGAAACCATGATTTGATATTCGGAAAACTAACCAAATGACTGATCCATTCTTCTTACCAATCTTGGCAAACTTGATCAAATTCGAGAAGGTCTAGTACATTAAATATTTTTCTTTCGTGATCTCTACCCAGATACTAGCACCAAGTAATGCTCTCCAAAGAGATTTGATGAGAAAGGACCAACCAAAATATTTGTGTTCAATATACCCCAACCATCAAGAGTCATAGGCCTGGAGATATGTTCCCATTTGATTAGATGAATTTTACGACCCATATCCACACCAGACAAAATAAAGAATGATAGAATAGAGCGAAGCTGAGAGATGATATGAGTCAGGAGAGCCACTAAGTGTTCCTAGTAAGTGACCAATTGCCGAAGTACAACTTATGTCAGAGTATATATGTGCCCATGTGTGAGCCAACGATGAGTCCAACAATTTATCTTGCTATGGAATTTGGTGAGTAACCACACCCAATATCTATTCCTGTAGTTGCATGGCTTAAATTTGAAACCAAGAAATGTGAAACCCTCCGTGAGTGGCTTAGAGACGATGCCAAAGTGATCTGTAATATGCTCAATCTTTTCTTTCTGTCTAGAAGATAAGAGTAATACTGATTTCTGTCCATTGGCCAATAAACTAGAAGCTTCACCACATTGGTGAAATATATTGTTTAGTGCTATCCATTATGATATGTATAAGATCCCAAAAGTAAGTATGTCATAAAAAAAGAAGAGGTGTGTAATACTGACCTCCCGAGAAATTTTCAAACTAGTGAAAACCCCCAGCTGTTTGGCAGAATTCATCTTCCTACTTAGACAATCCATGAAAATAATGAAAAGTAAAGGGGATAGGGAGAATCCCTGTCTAAGGCCCCTCCTGCCCTAAAACAATTAGATGGGAAACCATTAATGAGCACCACGAACCATGCTTTCATCACACAAGCCATTATCCACTCCACATTGTGCATATCAAGATCAAA
This sequence comes from Pinus taeda, assembly GCA_000404065.3. Taxonomy (NCBI): domain Eukaryota; kingdom Viridiplantae; phylum Streptophyta; class Pinopsida; order Pinales; family Pinaceae; genus Pinus; species Pinus taeda. The sequence continues at coordinate 366,345 of APFE031152497.1, forward strand.
CTTCTGAAGCACCATCTTGAGGAAAGACTAGTCCATGCAGTCATATGCCTTTTAAAGGTCTATTTTCATAACCAACGCCTCCTTATTTCTAGAATGTATGGTGTGGATACGTTCTTGTGCAATGGAAATGGCATCATGAATGGACCTACTGTGTAGGAAGCTAAATTTCTCCCTGGAAATGTGTATTGACAGAATCCCCTTTACACGCTCTGTGATATTTTTGGATGTGATTTTATATATTATATTGCATAACTAAATCAACTTGAAATCAAGAATTTTAGCCTCCGATCAACTATTCAGTGGCCCAAAATTTTGACCCCCAGAAATTCCTAGTAACCGAGAAAATTTTGGCCGGCTTATAACAAAATGCCCAAAAACAATGCAAATCATAGAGATAAACTTATATCCACATGTGCGAGTTGATGAGAGAGGAAAGAGAGAAAATTGATCTTCTTTATTTGTCCTTCTTTGTCCTTCTTGACCTCCTTTGCTTGCCCAAAAGCTATCTTGAGTGAGGAATGCGGATCTGCCAAATGAGGAGCTCAAGCTACCTTTATATAGTAGTTTGTCTAGGGTGAATAGACATGTCTCTTGGTTAGGGTCGACTTGAATTGGAGGGAAACCAACTTGTTACTTTTTAGAGCCAAAAATTACATTTCAAAAATTCAAATTTACATCTTTGAAAAGTCGCAATGGGACTTTGACTCAAGATAAATTTTCATTGACTCAAGAATTTATAAATATGCTTTACAATGATAAATATAATTACATCATGTGACACCAAGTACATTATGAAGAATGAACATAGTTACAAATTCAACAACTTACTCTTTGTTGTCCATTTCTGTTTAATATGAATCTAAGCTCTTTGTAGTTCATTTCTATTTAATATGGATATAGGTTGATCATTATTGTAACACATAAATCAATGCACATGATCAGTAATTTAAAATCTCCCAATACTTCAAGCTTCATTATTTCCCTATTTATATCAAATTTCAACAAAAGCCACAAAGTGTAAAGTTTGACTTTATTTTTAATGCCATGACTTGCTCCATATTTCATATCAAGTCCTAGAATTCTGATAAAAATAAAATGCATCCTTATCCATAAGAGCTTGAGACCCCTTGACAAGAACCATCAAAGAAGCCCTACGTATTTGTGATATTGATCAAAAGTTCATTTAAAATCCTTGGGAATTTTGAACTTGGAGATTTCTTATTGCTACCATAAAACTCTTGATTTGATGAGCGACTTGACATGGATGAGTTTCTATTCCTAGAAAGAATGCTTTGTTCTTTGCTAGCCATAAATCCCACAGAAAAAAAAAAAAAAAAAAAAAAAAAAAAAAAAAAAAAAAAAAAAAAAAACAAACAAACAAACAAGGGAAGTCCTCCTAGGTCATAATAGAGAGACCTTGGATTCATTAACATTCAAAACAACTTAACATGGAATCCTTGTGCCATTTATTATTTTGACTAGTTAGTTGCAATGATGGAAATATCAAAGGGATAAAGAAGAAACACATGGTCTACATTGGTAGCTTTACACAAAACACATTATCTTGGGCCATTCCAATTTTTTTTCTTCCTATTACCCTATATGGGTATCTTGTCTACTAGAGCACACCATAGAAAGATTGTAGTTTTGAGTCTATTATCAAGTTTTCACATTGCCTTTCACCACCGAGATTTTACACTTTGTTTTTTTCCACTATTGCCTTACAACCCAAAATTTCCATATATTTACTTGAAGCTTTGTTCTTTCCCCATACTATCTTATTCTCTTTATTTGAGAGATATGCCACTATGCTTTATATTACCAATAAATCATAGCCACTCAAAAACCTTTCCACCTTGTAGCTCCTCCCTTATCTTAAACATTATTAAATTGTGTTTTCCTTTATATATTTTCAGCTCGTTAGTTTATCCCACAATTATTTATTAAAAATAAGCCCCCCTCTCTATATATATATGCCAATCAACAACAGTGCAGGCTTGTGCTTCCCAAGCTATTTGTGGAGAAATATATTATATCACACTTGAGAGAGGAGCAGAAAGTAAGTATGAGGCGTGAATCAAGGTTGAAGCTGTACGTTTACGACATTGAAGATGGGTTGGATCACAGTTTGATCCTCAGGTGGAGAATGAAGGGCGAAACTTATGCACTCACTACTGGTTGTATTGATTGTATGAGGCGGAGACAACTGGGATACAATGACGTTGTCAAATTTTGGTGGGACCGGACCTATGGCCGATTCTGTATCTCATATAGATACTTCAAACAGTGAATTTGTGTTTAAACTTATAATTAATACTGCTGGAAGAGATCCGCTTCTTGCCCTAACTTGAGGGTGACGTACTGGATTGCCTTGATTCAGGTTGGTTGGAAGTTAGTTTCGAGAATATGGTTTAATAGCTAAGCGAAAAAGTTTAATTTTTACAAGTTTTTGTGATTTAATTTCAAATAAAATTACGGTGGATGCCTGTATTTTTATGTTTGGATTTTTTGTTTACCTGATTTTTCTGTGTGAATATATGGTGAATATGTTATATAACGTGCGAATTTTAAATTTTAACCTATGTGTAAGCGTAGACATAAATGCTTGTAAATTTATTTATATATATATATATATAATTATATAAAAAAGCATTTAATAACATAAATACTTTTAAATTAATATTTATATATGCTTGTTAATTATTTATATATATATATATAATATATAAATAAAAAGCTTTAATTACATAAATACTTTTAAATTTAATATATATATATATATATATATTAAAAAATTAATTAATTATTTTATGATTGGGTTATAGGGTACACTTTTTTAAAGGCTTTTTAATATTAAATAGTTTATTTATTTATTTTTTTTTTTAATTTTTGAAAATTTAATATGTTTAAATATAACTCAAAAAATAGGGATGTGGATTTTTTAACAAAAATATATTAATTAAATGTAAAATTCTAAAAATTTTAATATAATTTAATTTTAATTTTTAACACATTATTTTTCAAATAAGCTTAATTTAAAAATATAGATTTTTTTAAAATTTCATATTATTTTATGCATTACTAATAATTAGTTCTGGAATTTAATTTTTTGGAGAATATTTTTGAATTTCAAACTCTTGACGTATTCATACAAAATTTACATTTCATTAAAATTTAAACACTATCAAATACAAAATTTTAAAATTTTCATATAACTCTCTGTCTCACTAGCAATTAAGTATGTTTTCAAGAACATTTTTTCATTTCGAACCCATATTTTATACAATGGTTAGATTTTATGGTATTTATCCATATTTTGAGATTTTAACACTCAAAATACCAACAATTTTAAAATCTACTCTTATTTTTTTTTTCTCGGTAAACTGTCTAAATTTCTATTATATGTACAAGTGGGAATTTACATGCAGAGTAGCTGGACTTTAACAGTATTTCCATGGCCACCAGAGGTGCCATGGATGATACAGACCGACCCAAAAGCTCCCACGCAGGGGTAGCATTCATCATGATTTCCTCTGAGAGGCCGACTGAGGCACAAAATTGATCCAAAATGACAAAATGACAGAATTGAGGCACAAAACTGATCCCGCCCACGCAGGGGCTGTCTTCACTGACCTACTTGGGTCTGCTACTAACCGACGCAGTGACATTAACCATGACTATAAAGACTAGACATATATCAGCAACAACATGAAAACAGAACGAGATCTGACCCGAACCATAAAAGCAACAATAAACAGATAACTGGACCTGAGCTGGGTGAGGTTGGCCACGGCTAGAGCACGCAGTGGAGGGTTACTCGTCCTCAGGAGGTTTCTCCTCCTCAATTGCGCACCACCCTTGCCCCTCAGGAATACCCTCCCACATGGCTGCCCACTTGGCAGAGTCTGGAACCTTCGCTGACTGGGAGGTAGAGGGGTCGGCCATGACCGCCTTCCCTGAGGTCGTGGCCTCGCTTGGTGGAGGTGGCAAGGGATTTTCATGACCAGGGTTGTCCGGGGGAGGATCTTCCCCTCCTAGAGGTGTCTCCTCGCCCGCCTCTTTTGGGATTTGTGTGAAGAGCACAGAGACATGCGCCCTAACTCCTTGATTGTCCCCCGCCTTACCCAGGGTGAAGACCACAGAACCGAATGCCGGGAGGGCTGGCCCCTCCACGTTTGCCCCGCTGACTTCCAAGTATTGCTAAGCATGAAGTGGCGCGATCCCTGCCCGACGATGGCAGTAGCAACAGCAACAATGGTGGTGCTCCCTTTCTGCTCCACCGCGTCCACGACCCCGGCCCGAGCCCCGACCAGAACCCCTCCGACTGGGCTGCCGGTTGCGAAGCCTTGCCATGGACGGTTCGTCGCCCCAACTTCCCGAAGCCAGAAATTGACGCCCCAACTTCCCAAACTCCTCCACCACCTGCGAATTGTCTTGATGTTCCACTGTGGCCTTCCCCAGAGCTTCCCAGTTCTCCTCCTTCGCCTTTGAATTGGCCACCCTTGACTCAGACAGCGCCCTCCCGCCTGCAGAGTTCGCCTTTGAATCGGCCACCACTGCCTCAGACAGCGCCCTCCCGCCTTCAGAGTTCGCCTCCCGAACCTCTGAGATTGTTTCTCTACTAATTGTGGAGCTACCGAGGGAGCCGACCCAGAGGGCAGCCTATGATGGCGTGCTCCTCGACCAGCAACAGGCTTTCCTCCGCAGCGGAGCTCTCGGCACCAAAACACCAGCGTGACAGTGAGTTTCAGGATACAATGGCCTGTTACAGTCCCCGGCCAGATATATAACGCCCCTCCAATGTTCCGAATGCCCTCCGAAATACGCCATCCTGTCATCCATGTCTGCAATGAATGGCCTGAGCTACCACCCCGCCATAATAATCCTTTGACGGCTGAGGTACTGGGGGAATTAATCCGCATGGTGCGTCACATGAGAGCCATGTGGCTCATCCCACCGAGCCCTGCTGTCACCCGCATCCGGGGTAAAATCTACTCTTATTGACTTTTAGTTAATTTTTAAAATTTTCAATTTTATTTGTTAAAATAATCAATTTGAAGAGTGAATTAAAAAATTGCCAATATTTATTTGTGGATAAGTGTGCATGAGAGAGATGTTTGCATGATAGAGAGATATCTATTACATATATATTTCTAACTCTATATCTTAAATATAAGCAATTCCAAATTGGAGTGGATAAAATAAAGGAAGTTAGGCACAAGATGAAACTCTAACATAAGCACACATTCTATGCTGCTTATAGACTATGAGATAAATACAAGTGCTCACAGTATGAGACTCACTACCTGGATTGTCAATCTTTCGGCATGCTAGAAAAATCTTGTTTTCATCCTAACTCACATCATGGAATCCCACACCAAGCACCGTGAACCCTAAACTCTCAAGCTTGAGGGTTGAAACTCATGTGCTGACCCATAAGCCATCCATATGCTATGTAAAACACCAACCTTTTGGAATAGAGAAATAGTTTCAAAGTTATTTTAGTTGTTTAATAAAAATATTAAAAATGACAAGAACAATTTTTTGTTTGATTTTGAGAGTTCTTATGTAGTTTGTTGAGTGATACTATGCTCATGATAGATTTAAATTTTTATAAAATGGATCTATTTAGTAGTTGGAAATGGAAATCTCAAACAAGCAGTACCATTGCTCCTATTCATTCCAGAAATTCATAATTGAATTTGATCATAACTAGGTTTGGGCATATTAAATCTTGAGTTGTTGGCTAGAGAGATTGTCCTTATTCGTTAAACAATGATGAGTTTCTTCAAAACACATAATTGGTATATATTTGCTTTCCCTTTATATTATTATTACTTGAAATATTAGAATCCTTCCAAATCCCTATATAAAGGTAAAAGTGGGTTCAAATTTGTTTTATTATTTATAAGGTTCTCTTTCAATCCAATTCATTATATTAAAAGTTGATGTCAATTGATCCTCTTCAAAATACATTAGAACTAATGGGGTTGAGCATGCTAATTGAGAACTTTTGTAGAATAATTCAACATGACTTCTTCAACTTCTTCTTCATAAAACCAAATGATAAAACTAGTATATATATTGATCATATGAGATCCTCATGGTGTCTACCCATCAACATAAAAAGCATAGATACATCATCCAGAACTCAAGTGTCCATTCGATTTTTGTATCCATGCACATTAAAAGGTCACAACTATTTCTAATAATAGAGAATAATTCATGAGAGAATGCTAAAAACTGCAATAAAAAAAAAAGAAAATAAAGGTTGCAGGGTCTTGTAATCACACATTAAGAAAGACAACACCTCCTATGTCTAATCTATCATTTTTATGGAGAATCTATGGTCCCCATTTCACTTAAAGTTCCACCTAAATAGTGAAAGTAATTTATGGCACCCTCTTCATCATTAATTCAGACTTTCAATAGAGAATCTGCAGTAGTATTAACTTCCCTGTAGACATGTTGAACATTGAAAACCTGGAAATTTCTGATGAGTAATTTAATGTGAGCCATCCAGCCACGAATATCTGGAGGATCAGATAATGTGAAGTCTAAGACTCCTTCAATACGAGTCTTTGAATCCCCATAGACATGTAGGGTCTCCAGGGGTTTCTCTCTAGAAAACCAGCAAATACCCCATAATGTGCATCTCTGTTATGAAATTTGTGCCTTTTCCTGCAAACCAGTGTAACTTGTAGTGTTCCCTTTCACTGATCCTGAGCCATGCCCCACCTCCACAACATTCGCGTTTCCAAGCCCCATCAAAGAAACCAACCATCATGTCAAAATGTGGGGTGAACAAGTTTGACAATGAAATATTTTGTGATCTCGGGTCTTATATCTTGTGTCTCCAACCAAGTGATAATTTTGGAGCATATACGAAAGGTGTTGATCTGGATCCCTTCAAAGATGAATTTGTTCTCGGCTCGCCAAATTTCCCAAAGAAAAAGAGGGGAAGGAAACTATGAGCATTGTGAGTGGCAATCCACCATCGGATACATGCTTCCATAGAATGAAATTGACAAAAGGTAAACCTACAATAAGAGAGAGTCTACATCAAAATATGTATGGAAATATTATATCTCAAAAAGAGATGTCTGATCGACTCATCAAAAATACGACAAAGGGGACACCATATAAAGCTTTGAAAACCCTGTTTAATGAGGTTATCCCATGTAAGGATCTTGTTGTGGCAAGTTAACCAAGTGAATAAAATTATCTTCAAAGGGATGTTACACTTCCAAATGCTAAGAGCTAAGGGGTAGTGAGAAAATTGTGTAAATTTTCCATAATATACTTGTAGGTTTCAACTACCTCAATGTAGCCCTTCTGTAGTGTCCCACTCCATATCAACGAGTCACCTCATTGATTATTGCAAAGTCTGACCTATTTGAGATCCTAGATAAATCCATCCCATTCCAGTGCCCTGTCTCCATGCAAATTTATCTCCCTCGCCAATTTCCATATAGGATGTATCCCATTCCAACTACCAATGACCTGTACTAGATAGAACACGCCCCCATGGTGAAGTGATTCAATAGTTGCAGTAGATAGGTTTGAGTCCCTGTGAACACACAAAATATGATCTCGTCTAATAATAATATTATTGCCCAAACCAGAGGAGCAATGAATCCTTTTGAGAAACCATTATTTGATCTTTCAAAAACTCAACCAAATGACTGATCCATTCTTCTTACTAACCTTGTCAAACCTGAGCCAATTCGAGAAGGTATGATACATTAAATATTTTTCTTTGGTGATCTCCGCTCAGATACTAGCACCAAATAATGCTCTCCAATGTTATTTGATGAGAAAGGACCAACCAAAATATTTGTGTTTAGTACTCCCCAACCATCAAGAGTCTTAGGCTCGGAGATATGTTCTCATTTGATCAGATGCCTTTTATGACCCATATCCGCACCAGAAAAAATAAAGCATGATATAATAGATCAAATATGAGAGATGATATGAGCTAAGAGAGCCACTAAGTGTTCCCAGTAAGTGACCAACTGCTAAAGTACATATTATATTAGAGTATATCTATCCCTAAGTGTGATCTAGTGATGAGTCCAACAATTTATCTTGTTATGGAATTTGGTGAGTAACCACA
>APFE031152500.1:0-24316 GCA_000404065.3 Pinus taeda
CTACGTCCTCTTTCCAATGCCACCAGTCTGATCCAAATTGGATTCTCCAAGAAAGAGTTATGCACAATCTCCCAAGATGACCTGATTATATACCTTTCCAGAAGAAAAAACTTGTATGAAGTTCCATGTGTCACTGTTTCAACCTATGGCACTGAAAAATATATACAAGAAACTACAGTCCATCCTCTTTCTGTACCTTCTAACAAAATTTCAATCCAATGCTTAGAGAGAAAGTTATGACAAATTTTCCTAGGTCACATATTTGGAATTTAATTCAGGAGTCTGTAAAGAGACCAACTTCCTTAGATCATATCTCTACAAATATAGTGCAAAAATCTCTAAAATTCGGACCTGAGGTTTAGTGCGATTTTTTCTCAAATGAGTTTTTTTCCGCTTCTGAAACATCGCAGAAAAAAAGTTATAGCAAAAATTCCATGATGACCTATTTGGAGCAACGAAACCCTAGAATCCAAAGCGCTGATACCAAATGTTATGAAACCAACTCACAAAAATATAGAAAAGAGAGATCAACGCCTTAGAATTCAACCTATTCGAGGGGGCAACCTCCTTTACATTACACAAATGAACAATTCTTGGATGGTTCAAATGACAAAAACTCCTTTCTATATATAGGAATCTATGGAGTCACAATATAACCCAGCTGACCTAACAATAATAATATAAAGCGACAAAAATAACAATAGAGGGATTCTATGGGGCACAATAATAAAAATATGGGGACAATATTGGCTCAACAATATTAATAAGGGATACAACTACAATAGTAATGGGCTAATCACTAGTATTATAGGGACCTAACATTGGTTCACCTTCTCCTATGGCATATGAGAAGGATGAGTGGTTCAACTTCTCTTGTTAATAACCCAACACAGATCCTACCCATAGAGTCAGGAACTCATGGGAAGTACCTCTCATCTGGAAAATGAGCTAGGAAAAGCTAGTTAGGGACCATATCACTATAGATGGATGCATCATGTATTTTCATGCTCGCTATGACTAAGATGCATAGTGTTCAACAACTTGATCTAGGATCAAGGACTGACTTTAGTCCATTGAGATTAGTATGATACACTCTCGATCACTTCTTCTTCATTATTACTTCATCATTCAATAGAGCAGAGCAAAGTGGAGAATTGATGGCATGATGGTACAAGGTGGCATAATGATGGATTGGTCAGTGAAATTCTCCCCAGTTGAGAGCGAGTTTTAAAATTTGCAACTAGGGGAAAAAAAATCCACCTTAGGGTAGCTCATATGATGGAGATAATTATTTCATTGGATTCCTCTTTCAGAGAGGTACAATTTTTATATAAATATCATCTTATTCTGACACACAAAAATGGAATTATGAATTTATTTCTCTTATGAACAAATTATCAAGGTTAGCTTCAGTCAAATGTAGGCTCGTGAAGCCTAATAAATGTGTCTCTTCACCCTTAACGAAGTCCATAATTAAGATAGACATTTTCCTCATTTGGACATCATCTCATCACATCTTCTTCTCTCTCTTGATTGGGTCGTACAACATTGGAGGCATATCTTCTTCTTCACATGTGTGGCAGCTCCCTTTCTCTCTCTACTTCACATGTGTGGTAGGAGGATGAGTTTTTATGGGTGAAATAGGTCATAGATTTAAGGGCATTGACTAGTGTTGACTTTGGGTGATTTGACCAGCATTGACCTCAATTTTTGTGCCATAAGTTCAATTTTAGGAGGGCGCATTTATTGGCACAAAGATCAAGGTGTTTGGGGACAGTTTTACCAGTGTTAACTTCAAGTTGACTTTTGTTTTGACCACAAAAATTTACAACATACTTTTTCTCTCCTTTGACTAGGTTTGACCAAGGAATTTGAGCTAGTTTGAAAAACAAATTGGACTATTGTTTGGAGGATGTTTTCGAGCAGTGTTGACCACCATTGACTTTATGGTTAGGGTTGATTTGGTTGTTTATTTGATTGTTGATTGTTAGATCTATTTTGGCTTGTATTTGTAATCTCTCTGTCTACTGAACTATTGAATAATAATAAGAAGAAGATTTGATCAAAGGGTTTCCCCACATTAGGGTTTGTCCCTGGAATTTGCCACATTTTGTGTCCTCTTGTCTTACCTTGTCTTATGCATATGATTTTATGTTCTATCTATATTTACTGTCAATGTTTATAAGTTAATGTGATTGCTATGGGATATAATTGAAATTTTTCATTAGGTTTCCAAAAGAATATTGAAGTAAATTATCTTAAGCATATAACATTCCATTGTTATCTAAAATTAACACCTTTGTAATTTACCCAACCCCCTAACCCTTCATTAGGGATGTGAGGCATCACACATTGTCTAAAGCATATACATTGTGTGAATACCATCCATAAAGCTACTTTTTTTGGGGGAAATTCATTAAACCATTTGTGTGAACTATTTATTTCTCTCAAACCCCAATCTTCCATAGAGTATATCTGAAAAATTATACAGGAAAAATTTTGAAATTTCCACATGTAATTTGAGATATTTTCTCAATCCCCTCCAGGTTTCATATTTTGGAACCTCTTAGAAAGAAAGTTATGGGAAATTTCCAACATGCCCTATTTGAGGTCTAATTTCAGGAACATTCAGGATATTTTATTTCCTCATGGAATATCTATGAAAATTTAGTGAACTAAGATCTGAAATCTCTGCCAAGATGTCCTTGGGATTTCCCCTAAATATGATCCAAGTTTTAGCTTTTGAAACCACATAGAAGAAAAACTTTAGTGAAATTGACAAACTAGTCTCATTTTAGCAGCATTCAAGAAGCTTAATATTCTTAGAGAATAACTCCAAAAATATAGAAAATCAAGATCTCAAAATCGAACCAAATTATCAACAAGATTTCCCCTCACTATAGTCTATATTTTAGCATCTAGAATCTTTGAGAAGAAGAGCTAAGAAAAATTCCAAAATGACATCTTTGAAGAAGATTCGAGAAGCCTAATTCCCCAAATCATATGTCTAGAAATATAGTGAACCAAGATATAAAAGTTCAAGTACATGATTTGGGAGAAAAGTTTAAGTACATGATCAATGGAATTTTCCCTCACTATGGTTCAAGTTTCAACCTGTGGAACCTCTTAGAGGAAACTTAATAGCAAAAATTTCAAGATGGCCTATTTACCTCATAAATAAAATTTTGGGCTTCTACCATTAAACTCTATGAAATCACTTATAGCATGTAGAGTAAATTGAAGAAAACAAAGCATGTAGTTAAGTGAATTCATGCTCATTACTCTAGATATTACTGGCATAGCCAACACAATGATCATAAATAAATTAATATAATAGCAACAATTGTTCCCACATATCACTAAATCATTCATGAGCTAAATATCAATAACACGGAAATAAGAATATATCCATTTTAAGTAGAAAAATATTGGAATTGATGTAGGGTGACCCACATTCGACCCACCTTAAGCTCATCTATGCTATAATTTATCTCATAGTTTCCAACCCTATGCTAAATATTGTTTCCTTGAGGGAAAACTAAACTCATGGATTCAACATAAAATTTCCAAACAGGATTTAACAAAAAAGGTGAAGGTCACTCTCCCTCACACCATAGGAAAACTCAATCTCTATCATGTAGGTTGTCTCTCACAACTCTTAACCAGTCACAGGGTCTAAACCTCTCTAGGTTTTTCCACCATTTCTCTTGCCAAAATGAATTTCTAGGTGAGAGAGTATGAGAGAAAATATAAGGAGAAAATAAGAACCAAGAACCCCTTAACAATTTCTCCATATTATTTTTATAATCATGCCCTAAACCTTTATCTTTGTAATATTTTTCTAGAATCTTATTGGGAATACTAACCATCATATCAAGAGAAAATTATATTTATTCAATAAAGGCTAGGACTTACCCCACCTCCTTTCATATTTTCCTCCCTAGTCATGTTTACCCATCCCCAAGGCATCATTATTTGTTCACTACTTTGTTCCTTTAGCTCTAGAATTTTTATTAACAAAATAAATTAGTACATCACATAATAAATTTCTATACATAATATAAATCTTGGTTTCCAAGCATTACAAGTGTTTAATTACATCACAAATTTTGGCAAAATGAAAGGGGGGTGTCACAATCCCCAACCCTTAGAGGAATGTTGTTCTCAATGTTCTCACCTATCTTGGACCTTCTTTGGTCATAGCAGCACTAGTTTAGGTGTTTTATTTCACTACAAAAATGGTCTTAATCCTTTTGTTAGCTACATCAACAATATGGTTTTCTTCAATTGTTCTCCTTTTATTACTACTTATGGTATTTTTGGTTTGGCTAGCTCTAAATCTTATATAGTTGTGTTCTAAAAAGCCAATTTTGCTGTAATAAAATATGTTACTAGCATTAAATATTACATAATGAAATCATAATTTTTAGATGTGAAGACCCTTGTGCCATTGCTTATATTCTTAGGCACAAAATGCCTCACTTCTCTTACATATCAACCCACTCACTTATAAAAAATTTCTGTTTAGTACATATGCCATAAATGAAAATCACATGTGTGTTGCAATCCATTTTCTTGCTCAACTTGTAATCCTTCTATAGGAAACTTGATTTTTTCCTCAAAATAAGTTGAATTTATAAGAGGTAAAGCTTTAAATTAATACTTATTTATATGGTTATCATTTTCCTCCTTTTCCTCCAAAAGTAATAAGTTCATCTTATTGTTTGCATTGGAAAGTTCCTCTTATACTCACATCCCAGTTAGTGTGTGACAAATCTCTTCCCCCATTAGGTACAAACCCTTCTAGGCTGAGGTAACCACTATCCTTAATTCATTTTCCTATCATATATCTTTCTTGTATGGGATTATTGAAGAGATCATTAGAGTATTATAACTAAGTGCCCTTGTAGTGTGTTGTAACATAAATTAAAATGCATTTCTTATGATGTCATATAGTCAAGGTTCCCTTTATGACTTTCTCCCATGAGGTAATCAAATTGTTTCAAAGGGATGTAATGTCACCATGGTGGCCTTTTCCTAGGCTCTTTAATTCATCATTTCAACTGTATCACAACATTCAATTCCCATGAGATATATTCAAAATTTTCAAATCAGAATTTTTAACTTCCCAAAATTGGTTCATTCATAAGCCATATCTCACAAACATAAGAAATTTATACGTATGATGTTGGGATCCTTTATAGGTGGTGATATTTTTATTTGGCATAGTGGCTTCTATCTCACACTGCATTCTAACACTTTTCCTATGATATGAACTTTCAATCAACTCAACAATGGTAAGTGTTCATAAATAAAATCAATTCACTACAAATTTTGCATCACCTAAATTGATCTCATAATTACTAGACACATAATAATTGCATCACTTTCAATGAAATTGAGATATATTGAAATGGAACTATTTTTGCATTATATATTTTCATCACTATCATTCTAATAATTTCATAATGCAATCAAACATTTATTCCAGCAACCCAAAGGGTCAAAACTGAGAGTTACATAACCTCTTCTCCATTAATATACATATCTCAAAATTCATAAGTAATTCATTGGAAACCAAGTTAATACTTAGAGTGTGGGGGTGAATTAGTATTAAGGAAAATTGTAAAATGTATTACCATATTTATCCATTTAACTATTAAAAACATATCAAGTACACATCACACAAAATACACATCCACACCGTACACATTTGTACACAGATATTTTAATGTGAAACCCTTCTAGGAGGAAAACCACAAAAGATTTGTTTGGATTATGATGTAAATAAAAGGCACCAATTCTGATTACATTAAGTTTCATTAGCACCCACTCACAAGAAGCACTAACTCCCTAATTTTTTTATTGGCCCCAACTAGAAGGAAGAATCAACTCACTAATTTGCAAGCACCCACTTGCAGGAGGCACCAACACCCTATTGTTTTATTGGAACCAAATAGTAGGAACCACCAACTGCCTAATTTTTTTATAGGCACCAACCAGTAAGAAGCACAAACTCCCTCTTTTCATACATCTGACCATGTTACAAAACAACCATATCATTGATTTTTCAAGAATCCACTTGCAGGAGGCACCAATCCCCAATTTGTTCCTTAAACACCTACATAGATGGAACAATTAACATCCTAATTTGTAGGCACAAACCTACTAAACCTGCAAACCATTATATTTCATACATTTTAACCATTTCATCTATAGATTCTCTATCCCTACTTCTTTCTTTTTATTATGGTTATCACTCAACTTGATATATCATTGTTTAACTTAGCATATCATTTTATAGGATCTTACATCCCTTATGGACTCTTACAACAACTTAAGATATGCATAGGAACCAATTGTTCCTCTTACTCTATAATCCTAGCTTATGTTCTCTTCTATACCATTAACAGTCTCAGTCCACTCTTCAACATTCTGTTTAGCTCTGCTTATTCATTCACTTGGCTAAAATTTCTCTCATCTTTCTTCAACTCTTCAATAGTCAACACTCCTGACTCAACCCTCTCACTCACTACACAACAACTTGTTTATTTATTTTTTTCACCACTCTCACAATATCTTGGCCTTATCTTCTTCTCTAGGCACCCACCACCTTACTTAGTCTCCTCTACAGTGTAATTTGACACACACACTGAGTTCCCCCACAATTTATCTCAGCTAAGTAGCATGCAATTCACCTGCATTTCACACATGGCACGAGGTTTCAAATTTAGTACAGTACATTGTTAAATGAATAAATTCATTTGCTCATACACAGAGCTCGAGTATATAGCTTAAATTTCTTCATAGGGCTCACCTATATTCTTTATTACCAGTCTGTATAGGTCGAGGAGTGTCCCCATTAATTCCTTCATGGGTCAAGGAGTACCTTCAGCTAATGGCTACAATCAACACCAACAACTTTCCCCTTTGATTTCCATGCAATAAATTTGATAGGGAGTTTCAGTTGATCCTCATCCTCATAGAATAAATTTATTTATTTTCTCAATTATAAGTTTTTCTTAAAATGGTACTTAGAACATTATATTTCAAATATGGTGTACTTCTAATATCTTATCCCTTGGTGCATGCCACTAGGTGTTGAGGCCACTACTTAAGCATGGGATTCACTTAAACCTCTATGGCTTTAACCTTTTGGTTATTTATCATTATATTCCTAAGTTCTGTGATCAAGCTCTACCACACCATTATGTTATATTTCCATTGCACTAATTCCTCCATCTATAACTTTTATGGTGGGAGGTGAATATGCCTGTTAGTTAACAAATTTCTTTTTCCTCACACTTTAAGTCTAGCACCACACCCACCATATCAAAATCCCATTTCCTAAAGTTGGTGTGGCACAAAGTCAAATTTTCAATCACCAAACAGGAACATTCCCATCTCTTAACTTTCGTCAAATGTTTTGCACTTGATAAAAAATTCAACTTAAACCTTAGCATGATGCGATGACATGTCTTCAACCTATCATCACATTTCATCACTCTACCATGTGTCACTTCATGACCCGTTTCATGTGTCACTTGGATTTAGCCCACCCAGCCATTTGAAAAATGCGAAAATCGAATGCCACATGCCATTTTTCGCACCATGCCATGTGGCATCCTACTGATGTCACTACCACCTATGTTCCAACTCATCTATCATCTCATCACCATCATCCAATCACATGATGCAACGTGTGTCTATTTCAATATCATCATGTATGGAGGAGGGTCTGGGGTCCTAGTGTAAAATGACAATTTCCTTCATTAATAAAAATTATCCTGGTGAAATTCACATTGTCTTCCAATCTCATGAACAATCTTTGTTCCTTGAAATATTTTAATAGTTCCATACCCTATGTTTTTGCCTCAACGTAAACCTCCATGATGGGACATGAATCTTCATGTCGTTTAACAAATATTTCTTTATTTCTAAGACTTCGCTATTTGTGGCCCTTAACCAATAGTTTTTATGAAAAAAGATTTGTAGTATGAATGGGAAATTGTGTGTCACATTACAAGAATATTCTCTCCCATCGGTTCTATCAACAATAAGATTGTGTCGTCACTTAGGTATTTGATCAAACCTCTATGATGGCCCATCAAATTACACAACAGATAATCATACCTCTTCCTTGTGCCCTCCCTCAAATAACACCACCACATCAAAGACTTAACAAGGCATGGTGAACTTTGGCATGGTGCGACATCAATTTATATAGAATCTAATGGGAGAAAGGTTTCCTCTTAGCTTTTGTTAATCGTGGGACCACACAGCTATGGGGACCTCTGATGAAAACTCTATGAAAAACTAATGCAGCCTCTGATGGAACCATAAGATCTAAAAACCTTGCCACACTTGAAACTACCATAACTTCTAATCCCTTAGGATATTTTTAAGCTACCTTAAACTATTGGAAAGGTCTCTTTGAGCACTATTGATTTATGTAATTTAAAAAATACATTTGAGAAAGTATCTTGTAAACAAATTTCAATCAAAGGTAGGCCATTAGAAACTTCATCAACAACCTGCATCCACCACAATAATTTGCAAACATCTGCAAACTTCAAACACACATTAGTGACTATTTGACATCAATGGCAATACTTTTCCCAAGATAATTAGTTTCCACTTTGCTTAGTAGTATGAGGGATTTATGCCACTCATTTCACAACTCAACAGTTCCTTAAGAGTTTTAGAAGTTATTTCCTTTCATGACATTCAATCAAGCAAATGATTGTTCCATACAAGCATGCATGCACTCAATGCATCAACCATATGTACCATCTTGATTCATGATATGAATGTCATGACCAAATCATATCATAGTAATTCATGGATAGATAATAAGGATTCTAGTGATCCTCATACATTGAAGGATTATTTCCTTTGTCATAAACCACTAGGCATTAATGGAAAATTTATTTTCATATATCAATAATTCTGTATAATTCTCACAATGACTAGGAAAAACCAATCTTTCAACTACATTTTCCTTATCAATAAACTAAAAATTATATGGTGCAATCACTAGTCTTAAGCTTATAATCTTTTGGGACAATACTCATAGACTCATGAAGACAAATGCAGTCCCTAAATTTACTTCATACCTCCCACATTTTCATGTAATGTCTCAATGCATTACCAAACCTATTTTATCTCATAAGTGTACTATTCATTCATTTAATTTTTGTTCAACATGGAAAGTCAATGCATGCACATATTACTAAGACTTTTATAAATCTTTACATGCTAAAAATTGTATACCTTAACCATGCTTATTCTTGGCCATCCACACAATACATGCATTAAATTTAATAAACAAAAGATATCAAATTTAGCTAAAAATAATTCTTACCCAATTCCCTTACATTTTTAGCTTCATTTTTTAATTTCCTTAATTACTTGACTACCATCAACATGCATTTGCAACTAAAATCCTTTCATGGATTCCAAGTGGATCCATTTAATATTTTCTTAACATGCATCTACTACTATTGTCTTAATCATTCATAATTGTTCTGCCTCATTAAAATTTCCATGAAGTTCATTCTCATGTGACTATTGTAAGACACCCTCCCACCCCCTTGTGTTATTTTTAGGTAGTGGAAGGTGTTGCTTTTATTTAACCTAACCTACATGTTCTTATTAAATAAATGGGGTTACAAATTCCTTTTACCCAAGGTTAGAAAAGTTAACTTTTGAATACACCATTGTGTTAAGCTCGTTGTGAGCTTTCTGATGGTATAAACTTTATTAGAATCTGACATTTGGATCAAAAGTTACATAATTAAAGTTTCATTAATAAACCCTCACTACATCAGCAAGTACTACCATGTGGTGTTTCCACGTCAAATTATGACCTCCACATGGTTTTCTATTTCATTGTTCCCCACCCCTTCATGCCAAAACACAAAATAATGTAATTCCCATGAGGGCCCGCAATGCAAACTTTGCACCAAGTGACAATAATATTTCTATTTCATGGCTCCTGTCTTCTGGGACTACTATAGAGTGTCACGCCCATTCAACTCCTAGGGGAGTTTACATGAATATTTCATGTCAATTTCCAATCTTGTTCCTTATCCCTAGAAATCCTCTTAGTCATGGCTAAACTATGTAGTACACAAGACTTGAGACCCTGTGATTGTGAAAATGTGGCCTCTGCCACATACTTGAGCCCCATCAACATCACCATGCAAGGTGGAAACAATAGACCTTGTTGCATGGATGCCTTACCACATCACTAATATTATGTTTTCTTTTGAATTCGTGCTAACATCATATTGCCACATGCCCCCCCATGTTGATGTTATATGTCACTAAAAATTAGGCCACTTGGTCGTCTGATAAGGTATTTGGAACCTACCATGTGTCTTGCCACTAATTTTCCATGTCCTCACTATCTCCACATCATGCTACCACCTCAACCATAGCTTGGGTCTCATCAATGTCTCATCTCCATGTGCAAAAACATCACTTCCAACTATAACGACTTTTGGGGTCCATCGTGGAGCCCAATATATGGAACCTACATGTAATTGTGCCCCAACTCCTTCCCATTGCAACACCAAAAGGAAACCCCTATAGGGATTGTGACGATGAACAATATTTATTCACATTACTCGACATATGTAATTTTTATCTCATAGCTCACATCTCCCAGGGTCACATCAAAATGACAAGCCAACCCTGCTCGTAGGTCGTGAACTAAGAATCCCTTTATCCGGTGATGAAAAGAACCCACCATTGAGCCCTCCAACACTTAGAGACCTTTTCTTATGTGTTTATTCCTCTCATGTCGTGGATATTCGCTAATTTCTTAGCCTATGTGTTTAACCCTAAGGCATGATTCCCTCACCATTGTTGTGCACTCATACTACATGGTTCTTGCCCCTCATAACAATCATGTTGAGAAGTTATTTAAATGAACCTCCAATCTTTAGAGTTACTAGCCTTCTTGGCCTCAAGTCCATTCCTCTATATCACTTTGTGTTGTATCAATAATCAGTTGAGCCCAACGATATGTGTTGGTATCATGACCCCTTATAAGGTCAACCAGTTTCCATACAACCTTATAAAAAGAGAGAAATACACACACAACTAGTCATGGAAAATATTACATTATAAACTCAGTAACAACCACACTAGACTTTTTTGATCCATCCATACATAATATACCTTTTCTTGAGTATGGAAGATAATGGTGAATGAAGCATGCAAAGTATATAAAATCCACAATAAGAATACTCAACGCATTAAAACAACACACTTCCAATCACAAAGACCCTGTACTATTTAAAATGTGTGTATTATGGAATTCGCGCACAAAATGACCATATATGACTTCCCTCAACATCCATCTGAGTCGTTCAATCACTTATGAATATACCAACAGCATAGGAATTTCCAAATCCCTCATATCATGAGAATGAGAATGCAAGAAAAGTCACAATCCTTATCAACAACACTAATCCACATCATGCAACCATGGTCACATCCATGAGAAGCCCAGACCTTGATTATATAAAGATAACTAACACTTAAGTCATCGACATGTTCAAGCAATATCATTACTTGCAAATGAGTTCATGAAGAACCATCAATTCCACCTATATAAATATATACATATATATTACATAATTCCCACCTAATGATCCATGACTAAGTAAGCATTCCTTTTTCTCAGGCACTGCATTCAAACCTAATCCATCACTATTGTGCTCTGTAACCCCATTGCAATAGCACCAAAAATTATTCCACAATGGCCCTGAATCACCCTCATTCCCTTGGACATATCCACGCACAAATGCAGTATTTCAAGTATTGCTCCAAAACCAAGAGACAATAATCAATTATACCACAAGGACCCATATTAAATAATGACAAGAAACATATATCCATTAAAATATTCCAATGTTAATAGTGTGTAACGTAGAGATCCTTTGGTAATAGTAACAATTAATCTATGGAAATTCAAACTCCATGATAGCTTAACTTAGGTTTTCGACATTCACACAGGACATGCAATTAACCTTGCATCTTAGGGAGTATAAAAACATATAGAGGAAGCTACAAGACTCTAAGATATTGAGAGTGATCATGCAACACATTCATCATAAAACATACATGAATACTCATCTCTTCATTAACATTGGTAATACATCCAATGCTATATAGTAACAACATTAAGTATTCAAGGAAATCAATATACAAACAACACTTATCTTATAATCTATGAATGATTAGCAACTAGGAGGGGGACTTCGAATCTCCACCTAATCATAGGATAGATTCATTGTAATATTTGTTGCAACTAACTACCACCAAGACAAATTCAAATTCTAAGGATTTAAGTGATCGAGGGTATTCACACCATTAATCAATCAAAAAGGGACTCAACAGGAGGAGTCCACTACTTAGGTAGTCTATCATCTACTCCCAAGTAAACAACACCACAGTGACTCCCTCAAACTCTCAAGAATCAATCATAGGCCAATCAATAAAGGATTCAGCGAAGGTTCTCTCAATCTAGAGGTCTCATTGCACTCCAAGGTTTTTCTCAACCCCAAAGTGCAAGCACCGAGTGAATTAGTCATTCCCTATGCTCTTCATTCCTATACTATTGTTTCCCCTAATCCATTATTTTTTGTCTCTCCCTCTCCTTCCCACCTTTCGTTCCCCAAAAGAATTAATGAGCGTTCCCTTCCTTCAATGGCTCTCCACCTGTTCTCCACTCACGTTGTGGGGTACTGATGTTGTAATGATGTTAATTTCTGACCCAATTATTATCCTCCTATGTTTTCATTATTCCCTTTGTTATATCTTCCTTATTCATATGCCTTTCATGTGTGTTCTTCCCTCAACATGTCTCTTGAGTTTGAGGATGGTGTGGTGCATCCTTTTTTTCAATTTATCTTACACCGTTCAATGTATGCACCAACAAGGCTATAATTTCATCAAGGAGATAGGTGGGGAGTAATTGAGGTGGTTTGGTTTACACTTAGCACAGTTAACTCTTCCTCCTCAATATTTGAATCCATGTCCACTCCTCTAGCACAGTATTATTTACATTAATTACAACTTATAGGGATTTTTACAAGAGAGGTGGTGAAAACTCATACTCATAACTGGCCAATTATGGGTCTAAAGCCTGCATCTCATCTCCCATAAGGATTAAGATAACTATCATTTATGCATGTGAATCATGCAATATCAAAAATCTCTTTTAGTATGAATCTTTCCACGGTCATTAATTTGATGTAGATCAAAACGTCTGGTGAATTGTGTGTTGTTATTTATATGTCTGATGTTTTGGGTGAGCACTTCAGCCATATTCAGGGACATTAAGCTTTTTCGATGAATTGAAGAGAGTTAGACTAGTTAAATGGATTATGGAGTTGGAATATAGACATTATGTAGTTAGAACAATGGGAATGAACAATGGGAATGTTGATTAAATTTTTGACTATAATGAAAGAAAATAATTATTAGAATTTAAAGATTCAAATTAAATTGGTAAAATGAAATTAATTATTCAAATTAAATATAGTCAAAGAAAAATATTTTAAATTAATTTTATTTAGATTGTAACTATTAATTTATTAATTATTCAATTTGATAAAAAAAAAATAATTACTTAACATTGATTAGGCGTATGAAATTGGAAATGGAATATATTAATAATGATTAACATGATTATGATTATTATTTTTTTGTAAGCTTGGTAGGACTACATGTTCATCATATCCAACTTCTCACCTTGATCCGCGGATAGCACAAGATTTGAACCCAAGACTTCTAGTTTAGTGAGACTTCATTTCCATGACCATTGCAAATTTAGTTATCCCAAAGAGACAAAATGATTATGATTATGGTTAAAGTTGAATTAATAAATTAATAATTAATTAATCAAATTAACAAAAGAAATTTTTTGAATAATAAAGAGTTTAAATTAAATTAGTTAAGAATAGGCATGGAAAAAGAATATATATATATATATATATATATATATATAAGTAGAGAGAGAGAGAGAGAGAGAGAGAGAGAGAGAGATTAAATTATTTATAATATAATAAAGGATAGTATAAGGGGATTGGGATTAGAATGAAATATAATAATTTTAAGAATGGTCAAATTAGAATTAATGTGGAAAAAAAGAAATATATAATATATATATATATATATATATATATATATATAATATATAAATTAATTCAATCATTATGTATAATAAAAGGGATAGTATAAGGGATGGGATTAGAAATATATATATTACTTTAAGATTGGTCAAATTAGATTTAATGTAGAAAAAAAAATATAATGAAATTTGAATTAGTTTAAAATATTTATCTATTTATGTATTTCTGTTTAATTTATTTTCATTTTAATTTCATTTAGAGTCAAAAGATAAATTAAGAGATTTTAGTTTAAAAGAAACTAATAATAATCCAAATGGTAACTTAGATTGAATAGGAAAAGTAGATGTGAATATATAGGACTAAAATATATTTAATTAGAAGAGGGAGAATTGAATGAACAAGAAGGTTGAGAAGAAAGAAGGATAGAAAGAGGAGTAGAGGTCGTGATTAAGATGCATTATAGTTAGTATTAGAGGGACCACATTTGGAAGATAGGAAATATATAGTGTGTTTCCAAGAATGGATTAATTGGTACCAAGCTTCTCAATTAAAGTTGCTATAAATATTTTCAATCTCGAAGGCTTTCCTAATGACATGATTGGAATGAAAGGGGAGAGGCAAGGATTTTAGTTTTATCAAAACAAATGCGATGCTTGGTATTTAGAATATTTTCTATTGTAAATTTGATTATTTATTTATTAATTCTTTAGTTCAACTTTGACCATAATCATAGTCTTGTTAATTATTATTATTATATTTCATTTTCAATTTCAATGCTTATCAATTTTAAAACAATTATTTTTCTATTATCAAATTAAATAATTAATAAATTAATATTTACAATCTAAATAAAATTAATTTTAAAATAATAAAAAATTACGATAATCAATTTGAATAAATCATTTCATTTTATAAATGTAACTTTAATCATTAAATTCTAATAATTATTTTCTTTCATTATAGTCAAAAAATTAATGAGCTTTCCATCATTTTCACTACTTAACGGCTATATTCCAACTCCTTCTTGTATTTGAATGGTCTAGAGCTCTTAACATATGAATTCATCATTTTGTGATCCATATTACATTAAGAAGAGTCTTTTCGGTAGATATCGCGTAGGAGAAAACTTTGTTAACAATTTCCAAACCAACTAGTATGATTCATCAAAACTAGATGAAGATGCACATCATGGCACAGGCTTAAATATTTTAATAATGATTATCAAGATCAAATAATATTCCTATAATGGCTACTTTAAAAATAATAATATTATAATTTATAATAATAATAATAATATAATAAATAAATATCGAAAAATGTAAACATTAATAAGAAACAAACAATCCAAGTCTACCAAATACGGGGAACAAAGTCAATTTTTATATATATATAATAATAATAATATTATAATATATATATATATTGAGATTCAAGACTTGATTAATGAGTCAATATCCTATAAAAAAATAATAATTAAAGGAAACTAAGATTAAAACAAAGAAAAAAAGGATGATTTAAGGATAATAATTATTTAAGGTTAGTTTATGAAAAATAATATTTCAATAATGATTATTAAGATCAAATAATATTCTATAAACGACTACTAAAGAATATATATATATATATATATATTAAAATACATATAAAAAAAAAACGTAAACATCAATAAGAAACAAAACAATCAAATCAACAATATAGGAATACAGACAGAGAAAATGGGTATATATATATATATATAAAATATATATAGAGAGAGAGAGAGAGAGAGAAAGAGAGAGAGAGAGAGAAGAGAGAGAGAGATCCTATATCAAAAATAATAATTAAATGAGACTAAAATTAAAACAAAGCAATCAAAAGGGAGGGAAAAAAAAATTTAACGAATCAAAAGAATATTAACATTAAATGCAAATACCTATATAGAAACAAAAAATACATAAACAGAAACATGAAACCCTAAAAAAACAAAATAATCCGCAAATAGAAACAAACTAGAATATTTCAACCATCACTTTTATTTAAATTATTGAGACTTTTTTTTATTTCCAAGGCTTCCCTGAATTTACCATGATGGAAATGATTAACCTTAGCAATGAACATCATCAAAAAAAATTAATGTGCCTAAAGATGGGTGAATTATTCACCTAAAACGTGAGGTAGATAAATGACAACACACTTCACCAGAAGTTCTTATCTGCACCAAAATGATTGTTTGAAAAGTTGAAAATGATTATTTGAAAAATTGAGGTTGCACATTTCTTTTGTTGATGTGGCACATTTTCTTTTCTGACTAATCAACTACAATTGCAGATATAGTGTAATTCAAACCCATTATTCCCGTTTCATTCTTTCCTCATAGTCAATATTGGAACTCTAAACCAAAAGTGGAAAAGAAAATTAAAGCTCTGCCATCTCGCAAGCACTAAATACAATAGGCATTAAAATCTTTGGTATTTTATTTTATTATCAAGTACCCTAATACATTTCATCCATTTTTCCGTTCTCTTTCATCCATTTTTCCGTTCTCTTTCTCTTTTTAGAAATGTCATATTTATTTATAGCTTTTTCAATGCCATACATAATTACCGAACAATTTCTTGTTTTTTTTTCCATGTAGGGTTTATTTCGAGCATTGGGAGGAATATTGGAAAAAAAATATTTAAATTTTTTATCGGTGATGAATATTGTAGCATCTCAACTTTGGTGCCCAAACTAATTGGATTTCATTCATTATTGAGTAGTAAAATAAAGACAATAATCATGCAAATGAGGTGTTATAGAGAGTTATTTTGTGTTGTTTTTCCATTGGATGTACAACATAGCAATATTTGACTTGACTTCTACATGCTCTGTTTGTAATTACACAGACAACTACTAATTCATGACCACTAATGCAAAGGAGTTGAATTTCCAATTAGGTTATGAACTACCCTTTCAATACTCCTCTCTATTCGTTTGATAACTTTTGCCATTGGCAAAGTGTTCACTGTAAATAACCTTATTCCACAGAATTCGTTTGATAACCCTTGCCATGAGCAAAGTGGGCAATGTTACTCTTTGTAATGTTTAACAGGATGCTTTTATCGAGATAAAGTATGGGATATAGATCATAATGATGAATAGTAGACAGTGAAAATCATTCTAGAAGTTCAACCCAACACGTTTTCCACTTATGCTAACCATATATCCCCTGAACCATTAAATACAAGAATTTTTATCTAAGTTGACGTTACGAGGTTACTTTTCGATCAAAAGTACTCAAGATTTCAAGCAAGTCTTTCTCGTCAAACTTTAATAAATTGCCATCTTCACTCGTAAAAGACGATTCCATTTGACAAAACGAAATGCAAGCAAAGGTTGCGTAACTCTAACACTTAGGGTATTGAAGTTAAATTAAGTGGGTGATATATATAATATAGGGTGTGAAATATAAATATTGAAAATTTAAATATGATTAAGGAATTAAATTTGTTTAAAAATCAAGTTGAAAAAATATGATTATTAAAAAAAATGCATGTGTTTTAGAATGTTGAATTAAATAATAACGCTTAGGATATTAGAGTTAATTTAGTTGGGTGATATATATAACATAGGGTGTGAAATATAAATATTGAAAATATAAATATGATTAAGAAATTAAATTTGTTTAGAAATTAAGTTGCAAAAAATATAATTATGATGCAGGAGCGTCTGGTCGACAGGGTGAAGACCGAGACGGGACACACAGAGTTTCAGAAAAAGACTGGGAAGGTTGAACAAATCGACAAGGGACAGCAAGACTGTCAGTTTCTTTTAATTTCATTTTATTTCCTCTATCAGGGTCAACTATAGTTTATTTAAAATTTCTGTTAGGTAATTTTAATTAGTTTACTTTATTGTAGCTGTCAGTGTAAATTGTAATAAATAGATTAGTCTATTTCAAATAATGTACACAGTCACCTTTGTGGGGCCAGTGACAAAGTAGCTAGAAGTCAGGTTCATAACTGTCAAACAGGAAACTGGAAGAGTTTAACTATCTAACTGTTTGTAAACGGGTAACTATATACAGTTATCAACTGAATCACCTCTACGGTATAAATGACAGAACCGAAGACAAAAAGGGGGTTCAGCAGCTAAGCAAAAGAGAGAAATAATATTACAATAAAAAGACAGAAATTTATTCTTCTTTTTCCTTCATTTAGAAATTCTTGTGCACAAAAGAATGTACCTACGTTCTAAATGATTCATATTTCTGAGAAATAGAAATTCTATGTAAACTACTGTAATAAACAATAACGTTACCGAGTGGCGTTAATATAGAACCAAATACATGTAAATCATTGCATAAGTAAGTGACAGTGCAGGTGGAATAACTACAGAGAGTATTCCAAGTAACTGAGCGTAGAGTAACGCCAGATAAAACAACCGTAAAGCTAACCGAAGGTGAAGTGAAGAGCATGCAATACGACAGCAAGTAAACAAAGAGTGAAGCGAATAGCGTGAGGTTCCCAGATCGAATCCGGGTAAGAAACCAAACCCATAAGAATTAAATACGAAGTTGAAATTTCCAAATATATACATATATTACAATTGCAGGCCTGTACCAAATAAAGAGTTTACAGTCGAATTCATTACAAGGGTCGAACCCTTTCCGCCATTAAACAGGCGTGACCAAAGAATACCCAAGACCCATATATTACATCGATGTGAAACAGAATATATAAAGCCGTATCCTACAGTAAACAACTACAGACACACAGTGCCATACAAGGCCGAAGACCGATAGGGTTTCTAGGGTACGAGACCACACGAAGTTATAGGCGGACCCAATTCAAAAAAAATAACAAACAGAAGACATAGAGCTACCCGAGAGCGTGAAGCCGTAGCCTGTTGCACATGACCACAGAGCCGTCACCTGCAATAGAAAAAACGATGCAACTGTGTTAGGGTTTGGAGGATAAACAAAACCCTGATTCATACATGACGCCATAACTTCACCAGAAGAGAAATGTAGTAAGTAAAGGGACAAGGATTAACCGAGAGGAGAACTACCATACCTATAGGTGAACGGGTTCCATGTTCGCCGAGAACCCACCTGACCACAGAGGGGCCAAATAGGTCAGCAAATACCCCAAAAGTAAAAACGAAGTTATAGCAAAGAAATAAACTTACCAGTTTGATGAATTGAATGTTCGACACCGACTGTAGCAGACCTTCGAGCATACGTTGTTCCTGAGCATAACGAAATCATCCAGGCGGAGAAACGACCATAGAAACACAACAACTGACCAAGAAAACCAACAAGCTCAGACAGAGAACAAGTCGACAGAGAAACTCGAGGAAAATCCAATAACAGAAACGCGGACAGAATTACCACTTACCAGCGCATACGAGAAACAAAGGTACTGACGGAGCCATGGTGGAAAACCACATTCTCAGGCAAGAAAACCACTAAAAACGACCAAGTATCGACGTATTCCTCCAAGACAGAGCCGAGCTCGAAACCAGGTTGCAGAGCGGCGAGTTCACCATACCAAATGACAAAAAGCGCGAAATGCAACAACCAAAACAGGAACGGGAGGATTAGGGTTACAATTTAATCGAGGCGGACAGGTGTAAGCTGGAGGAGGAGCGAAGTACCGGGAGTAGATCGGCAGGTACAGATTCAATTAAATTCAAACCGAGCCAAAACGATTGCAAATCACATATAATCAACATATCAAATCCGTAAGTACCGTGGGTAGGTGAGTTGAAGTAGGGCCACGTGGACGGGCCACATCAATTGGTATCAGAGCGGTTTTGTTTTGTTTTATTATTTTATTCGTTGGTTAAAGGAAGATGGCAGAAGTACAAGCGCCAAGACGAGGGTGTGGCAGAGGTGCACGAAGAGGAGGAGATGAAGGATTAAGAGAACAGATTAGAGTTCTTACAGCTCGCTTGGAGGCAGTAGAAGCGGGTAGACAAAGGGACCCAGATTTGGGAGATCAGAGTGAGGAAGAGATAGTAGCTGCTGCGGAGGCTTTGAATGAAGAAGCTCCAGAATTAAGACTGCTGCGTTCCATCTTATTGGCTAGCAGCAAGCCAAAGACAGAAATTTCAAACTACGATGGTAGTCTGTCTACTGATATTCTGATAGATTGGATCAGCGAACTGGATAAATACTTTGAAAATGAAGAAATTAGGGAGGATAAGAAAGTTAAGTTCGCTGCTACTAAGTTGAAGGGACATGCCCTCTTGTGGTGGGATAATGTCCAAGCAGACAGAAAAAGATTGAATAAGACACCCATACGAAGCTGGGCAAGGATGGTAGCGAAACTGAAGGGCAGGTTTCTACCAAAAGATTACCAGGTTGAACTATGTCGGAGAGTGCAGAATTTGAGACAGAGGGGTATGACTGTCAAGGAATACACGGAAGAGTTCTACCGGGTCAATCTACGTGCTGGTTACACGGATGAGACTCCAGAAAAGACAGCACGGTATGTTAACGGTTTGAGGATGGAGATCCTAGACGAAATTAGTATTCTTTCCCCCAGAAGTATAGAGGAAGCCTTTCAGAGTGCTGTGAAGGCTGAGGAGAAGATTAACAGAAAGCAGAATAGCAGGAGAGGAAGAGGAAGTGGTAGAGGACGAGCACAGTCCTACGGAAGAGGAAAGAGTGCAGCAAACAGTGAAGAAGGCAGCAGCTCAAAAACTTCAGGGACAGCTGACAAAGGAGACAACACTAGAGGAGGTCGGTCATATTAGCGTGGAAGAGGTAATGGCCGTGGAAGAGGAACTGGTTTCCAATGCTACAGGTGTCAAAAATGGGGACATCGATCCTTTGAGTGCCCAGAAGTGGAGCAAGCAGGTCAGAGAGGAACATATATGGTTCAACCGGAAGAAGCGGAAGCACAGCCACGAGAAGTGGAAGATGTAGCAAAAACGGGAGAGGCATTACTCCTGAATAAAGTTCTGGTAAAGCCAACTAAAGAAGCGTCTGAACCGACTCAGCGGAAGTCACTGTTTCGGACAGTCTGTAAATCTCATGGGAAGTGCTGCAAAGTAATTATAGACAGCGGGAGTACGGATAACTTAGTTGCCACTGAGATGGTAGAGAAGTTGGGGTTAAAGCGGCTGAAACACCCCACACCTTACAAGGTGTCATGGCTACGGAAAGGCCACCAACTGTTGGTGGATGAGCAGTGCGAAGTGGAGTTTCGCATTGGCAAGTACCACGATACAGTGGTCTGCGATGTTATGCCCATGGACGTGTGCCACATACTGCTTGGAAGGCCTTGGCAGTATGACAGAAGGGTGACACACGATGGAAAGACGAATTGTTACAAGTTTACGAAGGATGGGGTCAAACACACACTCGTGCCCATCAAAGAGGAAGATTCAGCAGAATCTAGCGGAACAAAGGCGTTGTTATTGGGAGGAAAACAGTTCATCAAACAGATTGATGAAACTGAAGTAAATTTTGCAGTTGTAAGGAGGATGAAGCCAGTATTACTGAGCACAGAAAGGACAGAATTGCCTAAGGAAGTACAGGAGTTGTTAGAAGAATTTCACGATATTGCAGCAGAGGAATTACCTGACAGTTACCCCCTAAAAGGAGCATCAGCCATCATATCGATTTTATACCAGGAGCGAGTTTACCAAATAAGGCAGCGTACAGAATGAGTCCAAAAGACAATGAAGAAGTACGCAAACAAGTGCAGGAATTTTTGGACAAGGGACTGATCAGAGAGAGCTTAAGCCCCTGCGCAGTACCTACAGTCCTTGCGCCCAAGAAGGGTGGCGAGTGGCGAATGTGTACAGATTCGCGGGCTATAAACAAGATCACCATCTGTTACAGGTTTCCCTTGCCTAGGATGGATGACATGATGGATTGCCTTAGTGGGGCAGCGTATTTTACGAAAATCGATCTGAAAAGTGGGTATCATCAGATCAGGATTAGAGAATGTGACGAATGGAAAACAACCTTCAAGACCAACGAAGGACTGTACGAATGGCTGGTTATGCCATTTGGGTTTAGTAACACTCCAAGTACCTTTATGAGACTGATGAACGAAATGTTAAAGGAATTTATTGGGAAATTCGTGATAGTCTATCTGGATGATATTTTAATTTTTAGCAAGACAAAAAGAGAACACCTTCAACATATTCGAAGAGTATTCGAGAAGCTGCAACAGAACAAACTGCTGGTAAATTTGAAGAAATGCACTTTCCTACAGAAGGAGTTAATTTATCTGGGGTTCATAGTGGCGGAGAATGAGTTAAAAATGGACCCAGAGAAGATTACAGCGATCATGAGTTGGCCGTCACCAAAGAGTTTATTCGAGGTACGTAGTTTTCACGGTTTAGCAAGTTTTTACAGAAAGTTTATTAAGAATTTTAGTGAAATCTGCGCGCCAATGCTAGAGACCATCAAAAAGGCCAGTCAACCTTTTTGCTGGACTAAAGCGGCAGAAGACAGTTTTCAACTTCTGAAGCGAAAAATAATGGAGAGGCCAATCTTGAGGCTGCCCGATTTCAGCAAACCTTTTCAGGTTCGGTGTGATGCAAGCGGGACAGCTATCGGTGCTGTACTCAGTCAAGAGGACAGACCTGTGGCATTCTTTAGTGAGAAACTAAATGAAAGCCGGCAGAAGTATTCGTCATACGACAAAGAATTCTATGCAGTGGTTGAAGCCTTGAAGCATTGGAGGCACTACTTACTAGGTAATGAGTTTGTTTTGTTCTCTGATAATTCTGCGTTGCAGTACATAACACAGCAGCACAAATTGAACCATAAGCACACCAAGTGGGTGGAGTACCTACAAAGT
Source organism: Pinus taeda (assembly GCA_000404065.3). Lineage (NCBI taxonomy): Eukaryota > Viridiplantae > Streptophyta > Pinopsida > Pinales > Pinaceae > Pinus > Pinus taeda. The sequence continues at coordinate 22,931 of APFE031152500.1, forward strand.
TTTACTTTCGTGCTGAAGCATATAAGTGGGCAAGCCAACAAAGTGGCTGATGCTTTAAGAAAAAGAGCTTTGCTCTTACAGGAAAGCGGCATACAAGTGATGGGGTTTGAGTATTTAAAGGATTTGTACCAGATGGACGCGGATTTCAAGGAAGCCTTTGAGGCATGCCAAAATCCTGTCTCACGAAATACAAACCCATGGCTGGATTTTAATTTGCAGGAAGGATTGTTATTTCGTGGTGGACAACTATGTGTTCCAGATTGTTCGATGAGGGAAAATCTAGTGAAAGAGAAACATAGCGGAGGTTTAGCAAGACATTTTGGCGTTGATAAAACATTGGAACAGCTAGGACATTTTTACTACTGGCCGAAAATGAGTCAGGATGTACAGAGGTATGTGACCAGGTGTAAAATTTGCCAACTGGTGAAAGGGCACAGCCAGAATGCTGGGTTATATATGCCCCTACCAGTTCCAAGCAGACCATGGGATTCGGTCAGCATTGACTTTGTCCTAGGATTGCCTAGAACGCAGCGGGGTTATGATTCAGTGATGGTGGTGGTGGATAGATTTTCCAAAATGGCTCATTTCATTCCGTGCCGGAAGACTAGCGACGCCACCTATGTGGCACACCTCTTCTTCACAGAACTAGTTCGATTACATGGCTTACCAATGACTATAGTTTCAGACAGGGATGTAAAATTTATAGGGCATTTCTGGCGCACCCTGTGGAAAAAGCTGGGCACACAGTTAAATTTCAGTTCCGCGTATCACCCGCAGACTGATGGACAGACGGAAGTAGTTAATAGGAGTTTGGGCAATTTATTGCGAAGTTTGACAAGAGAAAAATCGTGATTGTGGGATCGAGCTCTGGCCCAGGCAGAATTCGCTTACAACGATTCGCCAAATCGGAGCACAGGTCTGAGCCCATTCCAAATCTTATATGGTATGCATCCGCGGGGAGTACATGAATTACGAGACTTAGGACAGCTGGAAAGGAGGAGTGCAGACGGAGAAGATTTTGCCGAAGCAATGAGCGAACTACACGAGAAAGTTAAAATGAAATTACAGGACATCACGCAGAAATATAAACAGCATGCAGATATAAAACGGCGTGAGGTACATTTCGAGGTTGGAGATGAAGTGCTTGCGCATTTGCGTCGGGAACTGTTTCCTAAGGGAACGTATAACAAGCTGAAATTTAAAAAAATCGGCCCATGCAAAATTCTTCGCAAGTTTTCAGCGAATGCATATGAAATTCAGCTGCCACCTGATATAGGCATATCGCCCATATTCAACGTGGCAGACCTATTTCCATATCATGCCCAGGCAGCAGACGAAAACATGGTACAGCCACAACGGGACACCCAGTTCGAGAGCAGTCTTTGG
>APFE031152504.1:0-13112 GCA_000404065.3 Pinus taeda
GTAGATCTGGATTGCAAAAGGACATCACACTAATCTCTAAGTGTAGAAACTTGGTTCTAGCATCCCCCATATTGCTTCAGGTGAGACTTCAGACCATGCACCACAGATTGATGCCAAAAGCGTTAGTAGTGTAGGGATTGTTTTGGTGCAACTAAGCCAACACAGTTATTCTTTCGCTACTGATAGATAAAAAAAATTGTCCAAATATTGATTTGTTGTACATTACCAAGAGATCTTGATAGGTGTTATTTAATCAAATACATGGATGGAAAAAAGAGCTTCAAAATGAAAACTCAACCCTTTGGAGTGGAAGGAGCTAAAACATTAAAGAAGGGCCACAAAATTATAGTGTAAGAGAAGATGATCTTGTCTTGATGAGAATGTTCTCCCTCACAATGACCAAGAAAATCATTCCCCATTGCTGTAACTTACCTCGAAATTTTTCTATAACTCTAGATGATTAACAAGGCTACTAGAAGCCACAATAAACTAAACTGGTCCAGGATAGACTTAAAATGCACCCAAATAATTTTCGACCCTCACCCTTGAAAAAACAGAGCTTGTCATCTAAAAATTGGGAGTGATGTATGCTATTTTTGCTTGAGAGTTGCCTTACCCCTTGTAAGCTTCTATTTATTCTCTCATGTTCAAGGACCCCCCTTAAGGAGTCAACCATGAAAATATAGATGAAAGGCGAAAAGAACATCCTTGGCACATGCTTCTAGTGGCTTTTGAGAATCTGGAAGAGCGACCATTCACCAAGGGAGATATACAAGGTTAATAGATGCAAACCTCCTCCGATTTTATGAATTTTCTATAAAATCCAAACAGAGAGAGAACCTTCAACAAAAAATCCTGATTGACTCAATCAAATGAATTTTCCATGTCAAGTTTTATGAACATTCCTTTAGCCTTTCCTTAATTTTTGGAATGGACAAATTCTTGAACCAAGACTATATTATCAAATATATATCTCTAGCCCATAAAGCCCCCTTATTTTTAGATATGAGCTTGGGAAGGAGTAAATTTAAGTGTTGAGCTAAAATTTTTGAAATGATTTACTCAGAAGACAAATCATTTATCCGAAAGATGTTGAAAGTAGAAAAAGGCTAAAGGGAAAGTTAATTATGGATATATAAATTCCTAGAGATGGAATCAAGAAGATGGGAGTATATTGATGAATTGAAGAAGGGTTTGTGATAACCCATAAGCCACCAAATTATCAAAATCAATGTAATCTAGTTAGTGGTCATAAAAAAACACCACATTATTCAAAGAAGGCTGGTTAGTGGTCATCAATAAACCTTTGCATTATTCAAAGAAGATATATTATTGATAAACCATAAAAGACCACTTTCCATGGAAGATGGTTAGTGGTTAAGTATAAAAACCACCATCTAAATAATCCAATACCATAATGAACTATTAAAACTTCTCACTTTGCACCTAACAAGGAGGGACATCATATGTAAAGCTTCAAGTTTCAATGTATTATCAACATTCAGTCAACAACTAAGGATTCCCAGTGAGAAATTAGTTTCCTTAACATAAAATAATTTTAAGTATTCAAGAGAAATGTTTAGATATAGTACGTGATCAATATTAGAGATTTAGATATTGCTAGTTTGTGAGACATATCTTCACCAAAACCTAGTTCAACATGTTTCATGTTGAAGATAAAAAAGGTTATTGGTACAATTATTCAAACTTGTGATTGAGGAGGGGAATGTTAGACTCCAAGTGGCTAGTTAATCACAAAGTGCAAGAATAGAAATGTTATTCTTACCTTGATGAGGTGTCATAATGATCCACTGATGGTGTGATCTAGATTTAGACATAGAAGATCTAGAAGGTCAATTGATGTTTTATAAATTCAAATGTTGTGTCTCGATCTAGATATCGAAGATCTAGAAGGTCAATGGATGTATTATAAATTCACATGTTGTGATCAATACAATACAACATGTAGGCACTAAGCCTTTTCCACCAATTTGCTTGCTTGTCTTGCTCATGGCTAATTCCTAACACTTTTAGAATTTTCTTTGATCTAGAAGTGATTGGATGGTTGACACCTTGTAGTGTGGAGATTATGGGATGTAGTGGCAACACATGAGCACATGAAGTGTGACATGTAAGCCACCTCTTAGATGGCATGGCTCAATATGGTGGTGATACATGGATATTAGGTTACCACTTGTAACCATATGTTAGTTATGTTAATGCTAACATATCATAAGATAACTAAATTTATGCGCTATAACATTGCATCTAAAGCTCAAATTTCAATGAAATTTGTATCATTGGAAAACTCTGTTGTCAAAAGAGAAGTTTAAACTAATTAAAAGAAGACGAATTTTGACAACTCTGTCTTCCTATAATAAATTAAAATGTTAGAATTTAAACATAGCAATGAAACTATAACAAGAAATTACATATTTGGTTTTGTATGTTAGCATTCCTCTATATATATTTGATTATATTTATGAACTTTTATTTTAATAATTAAAATGCAATAGAAAAAAAGATAATTTTTACAACCGCTTAAGCTACATTTAATATTAATGTTCATGTTTATAACCATGCTAGATCAATCTTAACTATGGATCTATCAAGTAGGAGAGGGATCAAATCTTCCAAGGTGCAAACCTCTTTTTTGAGTGCAAAGTTTGAGGAAGGATTTGCACCTCTAGAGATTTGATCTCTCATATTTAATTTAAAATAGTTTATTATAATATACTTATTTTAAAAGTCATTAACATCTAATTAATTTTATTTATACTTTGTAGAATTGTCCATAATTAATAGGCTTGGCTGAGGTAATATGAACAGTAACAACATGATATGAGAAAGACAACATAATGCATTTTCTAGGATGAAATGCCCAGTGAAGTTTGTCATTCACTAGTTTGCTTCAATAATTTAGCTATAGACACTTAGAAAAGCCATGAACAAATTTTGGAAAATTTTATTAATGATATATTCTCAACAATAGCACAAAAACCCTAGAAAGGCCAACTAATGCACATAAATCATAGAAGAACCAATAGGGAGCTAAATATATGCCAAAACCTTACATTTTTTCATTGGGGCTCTTGACTGAGAATAGCTTTCAATTACAAGATATAAAGAGCTCAAATATGGTGCTCATTGACTCTTTACCTAAGACTTATATAGACCATACATCCTAGATTTGGAGATGAAGGAGCTATGAATCATACTAATTCCAGACTATTTAAATATATAAGATCATTTGGAAAATTATAGATATTTGGTTTATTGGGTAATTTTATTATTTTATTGGGCCAACAATAAAAAAATGTTGACATACTTACATACTACAAATTTGATGTAAACAGTGATAAAAATTCTAAATTATAAAGCTATATAATATATAAAAGTTTTAAATAATATTATAAAAAGAGCCATAAATTTTTTTTTCCAATCTCAATAAAAAATATAAAATCAATCCCCATCTGCTAGAAACATCAAGCCTGATAGAACAATAAAAGTTGTAAAAGTATAAAGCCAATCCTCATTGGGTCAAAACATCACTTACAAAATGGTGCATGAATCAATGTCCTTTATAAATGTAAAGGAGCCAAACAAAAATTAGATCAAACTGCTGCATTAAATCTGAGATCTTCAAAAACGGTCCTCCAAACATCACTTACAAAATGGTGCATGAATCAATGTCCTTTATAAATGTAAAGGAGCCAAACAAAGATTAGATCAAACTGCTGCATTAAATCTGAGATCTTCAAAAACGGCCCTCCAAATAAAGTTGGCATCCATGTATCCGCCTCCTGGACAACCTGGCTGTAGTTGCAGGTTGCCAGTGCTTATTGTATATTGCAACATATACTTACTACCCTTCAGCATTAGCCAAATGTGTTCTAAACTATCTCCTATTGCAAGAAAATCAGTGCCCTCCGAAGATTCAATCATGGTTTGCATAAATTCAACGGTGATGACTTTCACCAGATTCCATTGCCCTGTGAGCCCATCAAAGTTCCATATACCCAGATCAGAATGGGGGACCATAGGAAGCCTCCCATATACACCTCCAACGCTGCTCTTTCCCTTCAATCTCCCAATCAAAACACGCTGACCTGGATTAGAGGGCACCATGGTGGGAAATGTAACATTAATATGACCTCCCCCGTAAAAATTTTGGATCTCAATTCCAGTGGGTAACCTGCTACGACCACGTTGGAGCGCTAGGCTGGCTGCAGAGAAACAAACAATAACATTATTATCTACAAAACTCCGCAGAGGGCCTGGAAAATTTGCTGAGGAAAATGGACCATGGTATCCCATTACCCGATTTCTCTTTTCGACCCTCCACGTTTTTAGTGTGGAGTTGTATGTAGCAACGTGCATAAAACTATTGCCATTATCTTCACAAATACCGAACAAAAAAACTGTGTAACTTCCTGTTGCTTCTTCATCGACACTCATCTCCGCTGTTCCATGAACAATCAGAGATTTCAGAAATTGAACACGTTTGCGAGTGTGGTATGGGAAAATCCTTGGCAAACTTTTCCACTCACTGGTAAGAGGGTTTACAACAAATAAGGTTAAGTCAGATCTGGCCACCAAAAATAAGCCACTGCAGCTTGCTTTGACACCCAGAGTCTTCATACCCAAGGTGTCCCAATCACAACGGACCTTCATCAAAAACCAACGCATGGAAATAACACTGAAACCCCATATATCTAAGTTATGGTTGTTCACTACAATGCACTGTTCTCTTAGGTGATGCGTACGCTGGAAATATTTGGAATCATAAACCGCATCCCAGTCATGGGATATGGACCGAGAGGTTACCAAATCAGCTGGCTGAAGTCTTAGAAGAATGTTCTGCAATATATCAGCGGGAAGATAAATGGCTTCACCATCTTTCTGGACAATCACAGTTTGATCCGATTCGCCTACACGAATTTTTTTGTTGGGTCGGAGATTGGGATATAAACGATCAAACTCCTGAATCAAAAGTTCCATGGGAAGGTTTTCTGCAAAACGTATAGTTGCTTCTCTCCATGCAGGGACGAACACTAAATCTGTAGAGAACTTCCTCTCTCTTCCTCGTTTCTTATCTTGTCCTCTGTGTGATGCCAAGACAGAATCTTCTACCATTTCGAAAACCCTCGTAGCGTCTTCTTGCTCAGTGAGAGTCACCATTTTGGAATGGAATAATGCCAAAAGGTTTTCACTTCCTCGCAGAAAAATGATGATGACTTTCCTGATGAGTTTCTTTTCGTTTGCCTGTGCCATGTGGTTTATATATACAAATCCCACGCCTAAAAATGTCTTGGAGTGTAAAGTTTCATGGTATTTCTTTAGTGTTTCATGGTATTCGGTAAAGTTTCATGGTATTTCTTTAGTATTTAAAAATTTAAATGACGTGGATTCTTTAAAAGGCTTGTTTGAAAATAAATATATATATGATTTATTGTATCTTAATAAATTTGTAATTAAATTAAATATTTATTTTCCATATTTTCTATTTGATGGATGGGGTAAAGTTTTTTGGTATTTTCATTAGTGTTTAAAATTTTAAACGGTGTGGATGGTTTAAAAGGTTTATTTGAATATAAAAAATTATGTTTTCTAATTTAGGTTATATCATTTTCTATTTTATTTTATTTTTATTTTTATTTTTTACTTTTATATTATGGAAAATTTAAACTTATAATATAGATCTACCAAAGTTATTATTTTTATAGCTTTTATATTAATATTTAGACTTATATTAAATTATGCAAGTGATTTCATCTCTTTTAAAATAATTTATTTTTCTTAATTGTTTAATAAAATATAAATTAGAATGGATCAAATTAATCTAGCTCGCAAATCTCAAGGTGTAAATGAGGTATAAATGAGTAAAACTTGAGTAAATATTTTTTACCTCAAAAAAATTGATTCCTCTAGGATTCCAAAGTTAAAATGGATTTATGATGATTTAATTATTAATTATTAATACTTATAATTAATAATTTTATTTTATTTTAAAATTATTTTTATTTTTTATATATATGACCAAGTCAAAATGTTTACATCTATTTCATTGTGGATTGGGGATATAATTTTTTTATGTGTGACAAACATAGACCCATGTTAACTCCATATCTACCAAGCTACCAAAGCGATCAAATATCTTGAGATTTAAACTTATTTTGGAGTGAAAAGAGATTGATCCCTCTCCACTTGTATATCTCGAGTTAAGATCCATCTATGTTGGTTTAATTTCCTCTTTTAAATAGACTATATTCCACATGAATACTAGGGGTCAATAACATGGGTTCTCATTAACCTCGATGTATGTTGGTTTAATTTCCTCTTTCACATAAACTATATTTCACATGAAGACCATGGGTCAATACCATGGGTTGTCATAAACTTGTAGCTCAAAAACCACATGTAACTCACCAAATCAAGTTTACCTTATTATTTTAATTCAAAGTCATTTTTGTTTTAAGTTAGAGTTATTTTTAATTTTCTTTATTTAATTTTTGACCAAGTAAAAATATGAACATAGGGTTATTTTTATTTATATTAATGATATAATTATTGATTGTATTATTTTAAATGATTCATTGTATCATTTTTATTTTATTTGATATGCAATTCCTTGGGTACTTATTATGGACATAATATGAAGTTGACATATGCATGTTAATATTATGTTTAGTAAAAGATTATATTGGAGAGAGTGTCTACATTTTTATTTTATGAATAACTTCTTTCTAAATCAAGTTATGAAGGAGATTTGTAATACCTTCCAATGTTTAATATGGCTTTTGATATGTAATATTTAAAAATGCTAATAACAATAAGAACAACTGTGTAATTTTTCTCTTTGATATTTTGGCATATGAAGCTACATTGTTAGAAGAGAGAGAGAGAGAGAGAGAGAGAGAGGGAGGGAGGGAGGGAGGGAGAGAGGGAGGTATTTATTAAATATTGTAATTAAAGCATTAAATAAGATTGTTGATTTATGTTTAGTAAAAGATTATATTGGAGAGAGTGTCTACATTTTTATTCTATGAATAACTTCTTTCTAAATCAAGTTATGAAGGAGATTTGTAATACCTTCCAATGTTTAATATGGCTTTTGATATGTAATATTTAAAAATGCTAATAACAATAATAACAACTGTGTAATTTTTCTCTTTGATATTTTGGCATATGAAGCTACATTGTTAGAGAGAGAGAGAGGGAGAGAGAGAGAGAGAGGGAGAGGGAGAGAGAGAGACCTTATTCTCTTGCTTGATCAACAAACCAATGACCCTTTGTTTTCGCGTTCCAATCTATAACTTGGTGTATACAAAGGTTTTAGTGCTCGACCTCCTCAAAAATTAGACCCTACAATAAGGGATAATGTAGGCTACAACAAGTTTGAATTTAGGCTTGTTCAGGGCTACTCCAAGGTACTACTAAAAAACAGGCTAAATTGAAAAAATTTTGCAACCAAAATAGCCATGTACATTGGCAACATTTAAACACAAGAACTTTACCCCATAGAGATAACCGAGAAAATAATGTCACTTTCCTTTGATATGCATTACAAGCGTGCGTCCTAGATAGAGGAGGGCTAAAACTTCTCCAAAATAAACAAGGATAAAGCATATAAAATTACAAGAGGATATCCACAAAAATCACCTATTTCAATACCTTCCTTAACAACTCAACAATCTTCCTTTTTTAGCTTGCTATTCTTTAGCTTATTCCTATCTCAACTTGGTCCTCTCCTTCCTTAGCTCAAATGTTGTGTCAACTCAACACTCTTCCCTCAGCTTGGATCCATGGTCAAACTCAAAACTCTTCCCTCAACTTAGATATATGGTCTATGTTAGAACTCATTTCTTGCCTAGATCTAGAGATGATCTCAAATGAGCCACACAAGTGGCATATATATAGTGTTTGATGTCATATTTTGGGGGGGGGGAATTTAGACAATTTGTCTTGTGACCGACTTTTCCATTATGGGTTGACTTTACAAAACTTGTGAAAATGACAGGATATTTAAATATATATTATAAATACATTCAAAAATCCATTTATCCTCACATGTGAGGAGTTAGGAGGTGTGCCACCTATCATCGAAAAGGTACCAAAATATGTTATTTGACTATATAACTTTCCAAAGTTTCTTTCCCACTCCAATTTTCCTTGTTCCATGTGATAGTTGTTGCATCATCATGACCTTTGATCTCTTTGTGCCAAAATGCTACCAAACTCTGGAGTCGTGTCGCCAATATGTTCAAGAGCTTAATCCTTCTGCAGTTTGTATCCTTAACCTTCCTCAGGTTCCCTGTCTCATCCACATTCATCTTGTTCCTTTGTCTCACGTTGATGATGTGGGAAACATTATGGCCCTCCTTCGACTGATCGATTCAAGTCGACTTCAACTCATTATCCGGGAAGTTGATCTAGAGACTACTTTCTTGTACCTTGGATCTTGCATGCCTTGATTGCAAGTTCTTCGCAATCGACGAGAGGCTTTCATTATTGGCCATCGATCGGGTGATTTCACGGGTGTTCGACTTTAGATCATTCTTCACACTTCGTGGATTGTACTAGCAGTACCTTGAGAACCATTGACATTACTGGTGGTCTCTCTTATGCTTGTTAACAATTTACATCATTAACTGGTAATCAAGCGATATTATAGTATGCTCAACTTCAACATATCTATTTGCATATTATAATTTCTATCTTGATTGGGGTTTGGATTCAAGACCTTGGGCTCAAGTTACAAAACCGACAGTCAGTAATACACAACTAGTTGGAAATTCTGCTATCCAAACTATGCCAAGTCCGAGGAACTTAGTTACACATAACATGAGTCGAACCCTGTACATATCGGTTTCTGCCCCTTTTGTGTCTACTCCTAGAAATTCAGCTAGCACTCCAAATAGCGTTGTTAGCATGCGTCTCTTCAATAATCCCTTTGGATGGAATCCTTTATTTAGTTCAAACTCCTAGGTTCAAATGCCACGGGGCATTGTTCCAAAAATGAACATACTGGTAGGGGTCATTATGGTTCCCCCTCTCCTTATAGGAAAATATGGATAGTCATTAATTGACGTCAATCCTACATAATTCGATGAGCTCTCCGATTATACAAATAGATTATTGTGTTGCTTTCCTCAGCCCATAATTGTAGAGGTAGGCCTTGGGCATGCAACATTGCCACCATTAACCCCACAATGCTATGATTATATCTATCATCCACCCTATTTTGCCGTGGGTTGTGAGATGCTCTCAACTCTCATCGAATGCCTTCTTTTGCACAAAAATTTTAATATTCATTTAACACATACTTACCTCCATTATCGCTACTGAAAGCCTTCACCTTATTACAAATTTCTTTCTCAACCAATGCCTTGAATTCTATGAACTTGGAGAATATCTCATATTTTTTCTGCATGAAGAATATACTACACTTGCTTGAGAAGTCACTATTAAAATGACAAAATACATGTGCCTGACAGTGGAGGCTGTCAAGAAAGTTCCACAGAGATTAGAGTGGATCCTTTTTAGGACTGAATGTGCTTTTCTATCTAATTCATGGAATGTGGATTTTGTGTACTTCCCCAAAGTACATCTTATTGCTCAAGTGATCCTTTGGGAGGCCAGTCGTTATTTGCTGCATAATCTTGATGGCACCATCATGAAAATGGCCAAGTCTTCTATGCCAAAGTTCACTGAGATCAAAACAATACACATGCATTGCCTTAGTGATTAATGCAACAAAGTCTTCCACATATAACTTATAGATGTTCTTCACCCGAACCCAAATCTACTTCACCTATCCCATGGCTATGTTTGTGAGGAATGCTTTTCCTTTTCTGAAGATCACATCATAACCATGGTTTTCCAAAACTGCAATAGAGATGAGATTTTTTGTTAGGCCTATAATGAGAATGACTTCCTTGTTGCGGGATTTTATCCCATAAGGCTCTTGGGTGGAACCCTAGCATACTGAAAGTTGTCTAAATCAAGAAACATGCACACACACAGCCATTATGCTAGAAAAAGCTATTTCTAAGGTGAGAAGGACGTACCTCAGGTCCTACGTTCAGGTAGTTCCTCAAGGTTCCAAACCCTTCTTCATGTCCCTTCCGCTCCTTTGCCCTGCAAAACCAACAATTCCAAAGAATGCAGCAGTATATGGACAAAGATTTATATGAAAATCATCTTTATGTTATACAATAAAGGATTTAGTTATAAACTTTTAGACATCCATTCATACATGAAATTCAAACATGAACATCATTAACATAAAGGGAACAAGACGTGTTTCTTTATTAGACAAATAGAATAGTACAAAAAAGAGCAATATCACCTGAACCACTTCTGCAGGCTCAAAGCTCAGCCTCCTTCTGGATCCGTCCCGCCTCAAGCCTCTAGTAGGTCTCCTTCCAATACTCACTCCAAGATGTCATGACTAAGGGATGAACATCCAATCACAAGGAAACAAGGGTTTCCTGTACAAGATGGGGGAAGTGCAGAAGGCACAAGGGTCTTCAGACCTGATCAGGGAAAACTCAGTATAATAACCTTGCTCTATATTCTCTCCTCCATTAGGCCTTCCCTTTGATGTCTTTTTATACCAATTCCAAAGTAGTTTTTTAGTTAGGAATTGGTTGGGGACAGTTGAGGCCACGGGCACTAACAGGTGATCAGCAGGTAAAACCCGCGATCTCCGCCCGAAAAATAAGGAGTTTTATATTTTTTTAAGTGTTTTAATACATATACGCGGGTTAGGTATGTATGAACCCGCGTATACACGCGTTTAACTCAGGGCAATATCGCGTACAGGGAATAAAACACTGTTTTTTAGATATATGACCAGGTCTGGAAGGAGGGGTTGCCCTAGGCCATGGCTGAAGCATCACAAACCATATTGGTGAGATTTGGAGCTATAACAGATGCCCCCTAATATATGAGGTCAGAAGGGGTACATGATGGCCGAAATGTATTAAGCAAGTAAATGGAAAGGAAACCTGCCAAAAGCTGAGGAGTACTTCACCGGAAGTCAGCCTGCCAAGCCACAAAAGAAGATCAAAAAGAAACACCGTCTGAGGCGGGCATACCCATGCTCAAAGAAAGCAAAGCATGTCCGCATATCAAGTACAAGCGGATCCACTAAGTATACAAGTATAAATGACTGGAAAATACATAATGGATCATCTGATCATGATCAAAGAAGTACATGTCTGAATATCACATATAAACTGCCAATGATGCTGGAAGATACAACGGATCACTGATATCAAAGACTGATCCCAAGAGGTACCAACTGAACATGATGGATAAGGATGGTATTGCACTGCAAACTCAGGTGCCAGCATATAGAATGTCGCCATGACTGACTGCAACATATAAAGTGGAATGGTATCAACTAGCAGCAACAGGAGCAACTGTCAAGTGAACCAATGAATGCTGATACAACCTGAGGTCTTCACCGACCGCCGTGGTACATTTCTACACCATGGGAATAAATGATCTGAAGTCGACCATGTGAGAAATCGTTTGATTACCGTTCATTAATGTATACCGTTAACAAACGCGAGACTACTCACTGATAATGATAATGAGCGTCAAGGTACCCAGTACAAACTAACAAGTGCGAATAAATGAGTTAAAGTCGAACACCTGTAAGAATCTATCGATCAGGAGACAATGATGGTTTCCCACTGTCGATAGCGAAGGATCTGCCACTAATGACTGCAAACCCCAAGGTATTGCCAAATTGACTCTAGATCTTTGCCCCAGAGCAATGAGTTAGAGTCGATAGGGAAAGATCCGCTAGAAGGAAGGCATTAAGGAATCCTTCATCAATCTAGCGCGAGTGTAACCCGTAGGCCAATAATGTGGAAGGAATCGGATGAAGAAAGATGTAGTAACCAAACCGAGGTACGTTTCCGACGTACACAAGATGTAGCTAGCGCACAGCAGAAACCCTCTGAACCAACCAATAATGAAAGCTGACACAAAGGCAGGGTATCCACCCATAGGGTCAAATGGAAACCAAGGTACCGCACGAATCCCAGTGTGTGATAATGTAAGCTAACGTCGAACACAAGGGAAACTACTTAGTCAAAGACCCATGATATTGATCGATGCTGAGCACAAGGTAACCTATCAATAATGAAAATAGGGCCAGGGTGCAACTCTAGGCCTACCCTCAGAGCAAGATGTCGTCGTCGATAAGGACAAGACCCGCTGGCAAGAAGTCAATGTGGACCTTCTCAAACCAGCACGAGTAAAGGACCAATATAACTGATGTGATGTAAGACATGACACTGACAACCGGGATTGCCGACTGAAAAATGAGTCAAGAGACACCGTAGAGAGGCCGACTTAGGCTAACTTCCCTTGAACAAAAGCACGACTCAATGTGACTATGGCAGCATATGATGAATCTGTATAAGTTCGTCATGCAGGAGGCATGAACGAACCCTCCATATGATTGGAAGAGATAACCAATTGGGGGAGAACTGACTCGATAACAATAGTTATGGCGAACCTAAGTCAAACTAAATCCCACCCAAGCGGAGGAGACTTTGCTTTGAGTGCTTTGTTCAAGGGCGACACGACTGACTCTAGCTACCAATAATAGATGGAAATACTGTCTCGTTCCCGCTCTTTTTGGAATATTTAATTTTTTGTCTTTTTCTGTTAAGCTCGAAAAAGAATAAAAGAATGCTATAGTATAGTGGAAAGGACGGGTGTCGGTGAAACAGATGATCTAGTTCCTGGGAGGGGAACATTCCTATGCTCAATGCAGAGAGGCGAAAACTGGTCGGTGACACTCAAAGGTATGTCCTTTCCATGGGTCAAGGTATGTCAAGTTGCAGAGGTTAAATTTATGCAAGGTTGATTTTTGCAGACGTCATGGTCAAAATTTGGCTTAAACACGAGTCCAGTGAAGCCGGCTCTAGGCCAAAAGGTGCAAATGGTCAACATGCAATGCAACAGTACAACTCAACACAAAGGAGCCTCTAGGGTATAAGGCCGGAACAAAGCGAAGAAGCTGAGAGAAATGAGTCTTCAACGCATAAGTCATGGCGGGACTACAGAGGACTCCCGAGCCTACTCAA
>APFE031152507.1:4799-17490 GCA_000404065.3 Pinus taeda
TTCCAGGGGGAAGGGGGCGAGTTGTCCCATGACGTTTTCCCTCTTTCTTCATTTTATGAGGATCTTTTATTTATTGTACCTGAGTACCTAACATGGCATCTTAGTTGGGACTCAGTTTAGATAACCAAGTTAGGATGAAGGGGGGTGTTGGAATATATCCTAACATATACATTTATTTTTTAGCCTAAGTATCCTTGACTTAGCCACATGCCCTAAAAATCATGTTCACACTTGGTTTTTGGTAAACTAGCTCGGTGGACCAACTTTCCCTTATTTTTTGCCTTTAAAGGCTTAATATTATGGAAATATTGGTCCAACCACTTTCCTAAGCCATTTAGACATCTAAGTGCATGTTCACACCTAACCATACCTCATCCACTTGAGTTATTTGAGGATTGGTGCCCCACATGAAGATTCCCCCTTAAATAAAGGGATTTGGTCCCCCAGACCATTTTATCAGGTTTTAGAGTTGTCTTCCTTGGGAAATGTGCCCCTCCTGATGCTTTCATCATGTATGATAGTTGGCCTAGGTTGTCTTGAGCTTTTAGGCATCCCTTTAGCTTTTCTTAGCCTTTTCTAGTTTTTTACTAGTTTTCTCCTAGTTTCCTAAATTCGACAATTTCTATATAACCACCTCCCTTTGGGATTAGAGGTTCGGTTGCTCATGCATTACTATTTTTCATTAATTTAATACATTTATTTTATGGATAAAATTCTTTCTCTCCTCTCTTGAATATCAACAAATTACTTGTTTTTAATTTAACTAGAACTCTAGATCTATCAAAGTTTCTGTAGGAATTCTACACAGCCCAACTTGGTCCAATTTTTGGTCAAATACTCCGCATTTCGAGGAGTGGAGTGTGTACAAAGGTGAAATTCTATTCATCGTGTAGTGTTTAAGAGCTTTGGAGTGGGTCAAAAGTCCCTTATTTTGTAACGGGCTTCGGGTATTAGTCCATTATTTTGTCGGATCCATGGTATGTGGACCATGGTCTTGTAATAAGGGGGCCTATATAAAGAAGATGTAATACCTTATTGAAGATAGCTAAGAATAGATATAATTTATAGATTGATCATATTTTCTATCTTGAGTCTGTATTTTTGGGAAGGCTCCGCAGCTGAGTGCATAGAGACCTTCAAGGGTCTACAACTGAGAGTGCAGACCACCTGTAGTTGGGTGTGTAGGTCAGATAAGTCTATGTATTGAATATATTTGTTAATAAAGAAAGAAATTTTGGTGAAGTATTGTGCATCTTCCCGCGTTCATTATTTGTTGTTATTAATATCATTATGCATTTTTTTATTGAATTATGAGGAAGAGTACATGTTATACCGTTCTATGTTATGTTTATGCATTAAGTACGAATCTGTGAAGTTAATAATCAATGTGAAATTATTCATTCATGTGAAGTTGTAGATAGATATAAGACATAAGTGAACCCATGGGCACCAGAACGCGGATATCCCTCTAGCTGCAGATTCCTAGTTCTGCAACCTCCCATAACATCTTTGGGTGAGACTACGATTTGCTTGCAGTTCATTCCCGAAAGGGCCAGTGGTTGAGGGTTTTGTTGGTGTGCAGTACCCTCTGAACTTGGGTCAAGCCCCCTTAAACCAACAAATGGTTCCATTTCTGGGAACATGATCTACTTAAGGGATATGTTTTGGCGCCCTTCGTAGAAATAAATCGAGTGGGTTGAGCAGAAAGAAAGAGAATTTGTAGAAAAAGAGAATAGAAACCGTTGATTATCAACTGAAGAATGGTTGCAGAAGTATATCTTGAAAGAGAAATATGAAATATTCTATGGTTTGTTCCATATTGAATTGTACGAGTGGGTATCTAGGTTTACCAAACATAAGATTTGTTTCAAGAACACCGAACCTAAGGAGTGGAATCTTGAATTGATATGGTGACACAAGAACGTCAGTAACAATATTGCAATGGCTATTGATTTATTGATTGATAGCATTTTGGGAGGATTTATCACTGAGTTTGTGATAGATGTGATTGTATCCTATAGCAAAGTTGAACGAATATTTTTCAAATTATCGTGAGGTATGTTCTTAAGATATTTTAATCTTTGGATTAAGATGTTATTGTGTGAAAAGGGAATTTTTTGAATGCAGTGATAATAATGTTCAGACGAAGAGGAAATAAGCTTGAACTAGGGTCTACATGAAGTGGAGGATGATATAGAATAGATCTGAAGAATTGCATTGATACTGAATATAACCCCTTGTTAGCAGGATATGAGAGTGAAGAAGAAAGAAGTAAGCCTATAACCCCATGAAATTACCCTCCCATCCTAAAGGCACGTTGAAGCTAGGAGTTGAGAAAACTTAGGGCACCTTTAGGATTCCCCATCCATCCACCCCCCTTACACCCAATCGCCCTCCCCATAGTTCTCCTACACCCCCAACCCCCCCCCTCCTCCACCTAGCCCTCGAAAAATGAAAATGATTGATCACATTAAGTTGCCTATCTTTAAAGGACTTGGATCAAAGGATCCTGACTAGTTTTGCTTTGTAGTTGATGCAGTACGAACAACAAGATAGATCACTAGTGACAATGTAAAGAAGGCACAACTTGTCATGTCACTACAAGAAAGAGAACTAACATGGTATATGAAATACTCTTATGCAACTAATCCGACTTCTTCGTTTGATGAAATTAAGAGAGCATTAGTATCAAAATTCAAGAAGCCAAAATTTGAATCATAGTGCATTAGGGAGCTAAAAGAAATCAAATAGGCAACAACTAATTCTGTGTGGGAACTGGATCAACAATTCAAGGTGTTAATGGGATAAGTGAGCTTTATCCTACCTCCAGAACAACATAAGGAATGGTTCATAGCCAAATCATGACTCAAGTTGAAGCATTGGAAATTGCGTTGAAGATGGAAGCTTCTTTGATTGGAGACACTCATGCATGAGAACAACATATACGGAGTCAGCTAAAAAATTTGACCTTGGAATTGCAGGATCTCAGGAAAGGTAAAGAAATAATATCAAAAGTATGGTGTACAAAATGCAAAGCAGAGGGTCATTATAAGGATCAACGCCTTATGTTCAAAGATTATTTGGCAAGTGGAGCACCTAATTCAGTAAACCTAGGTCTATGGTGCAATATTTGTAGAACGAGAGGCCAACATCACTCTGAAGATTTTTACCTATTACATAAGTATGTGCAGACCCCAAAGAAGCTATTTTGTAACTTTTGTAGATCACTAGGACATAATAAGAATATTTTTTGAAGTTATTACTTGATGATGGAGCGCACTACTGATGCTTATAGACTACAAGCTAAAGTACATACACATGAGGAGACAGGTCAGTACGCTGGTTGAGGAGGATTTCAAGGATGAGGATGAGGAGTTGGTTGAGGATGTGGCCAGATTATTTGTTATAACTATGGACAAGAAGGACATTTCGCAAGAAACTATCGAAATCCTACGACAACCTACATCTATAGTAAGTCTTTTGATCATGTGATAGAAGAATTCCCCGTCCTTATTGTGAAGATGCAGGAGAAAAGAAACCAACAACCTGGAACAAATAATCAAATGATGACCACTAAGCTAAGGGAGGATCAATCGCGCATCGAAATTGTAACAAGAAGCGGAGCTGCAACTGGAAATGATAAAGCCAATGAGAAAAGAAAGTTGAAGCTACATGGGTAAGAAAAACTACTGAAAAATCTACTGCATTTGATATCCTAAAGGAAAATAAAGTATTCAAGGAGACCAAGCGAATATTTATGGATGTTGAAGCCTCAACCTCTACAGTGCAACCAACTTAGAAGGATAATTGCAAGATAATACTAGTTGCAACGCAAGATGTGGATCTGAATATTTTGAAGTCTTTTCTATAGAATTGCATGAAGTTGTTGAGACATTAGAAGGCCATAGAGAGATTGTAGGAATTGATAGACTCTTGTACTCCTAAAGAGGTACCCCAGAGTGAGATGCATGCAATGAATAATCTACATAGACACAAGAAGTGGACTAGAAATGAAATGAGGCTTATAGACCAGATTGAGGAATACAACATGGATCAAGTTATCTCAGATGTAGGATCTGATTCCAATTTCTTGCTGAAGAAAATTTGGGAACTGATGGGTAAGATGAAGATGAAATGGTCCACTATCTAGCTGGAGATAGTGAATCAACAAAATATTTTCCCTCTAGGAAGATTGTCAGGTATCGTAGTAGACATTGATGGAGTGTGCGCAACCATTGACTTCAAAGTGATTGAGATTGTGGATGACAGTAATCCCTAACTCCTACTACCTAGATTGGATTTGGCATTTTCTAACATTGTTATAATTAACTTGAAGAAAATGAAAATGATATTTGAAATAAATAATATGAGATTTATTGTTCCATTAGATCCATCGGAGGGAGAAAGATATACTAAACATGTCAAAGAAGAGTACAACACATATGACATGGACAAAATTTATCAAATAATAACAAAAGAATAAAAATAGATTAACCCTACTGCATATAGAAATCTAACTTGCGAGCAAGATAGTTCCTGCACTTTAGATTTAGAAGAGGAATCAGAAAACTGGCAGAACATGTTGCATGAAGTGTCTACAAGGCGATGTGCAATGATCACTAAAGCAATGCACTATATAACAACTAAGGTATGTGATTTACCTTTGTATTATGGTTTGGGTAATATAAATATTTTCTTTAGAGATTATGAAAGACAGGTACCCGAATGTCAAATATTGTTAGTCTGGATCAAGTACTGAGGGCTACTCCTGCTAGATGTTGGGGTACTCTTAAGAAGAATATAGGAGACTAGAAATAATGTAGAAGATTAATGTGGGTTAAGATTTGGTCAAGAAGAAATAGAGCTCGTAGATAAGTATGATGACCAGAATGATCTTAGAGACCAAATAAATCTCTATATGGTAGCTTGGGGAGAAATTTTGCGAGAAGAATGGGTGCATGGACTCATTTATACCCTGGAGACAATTCCTCAAAATTGATATTTGGAAACCGAGCTTCTACATGGTACTGCTATCTAGGCATAAATGGTTGATGTATTTATAAAGACATTTATATTTGAAGATGATTGACCACATAGAGATGCATCTTTGATATAGTTAAGAAGAAGATTTTGTAGAACAAAGTTCCAGCTATCTCACAACCTGATTGGGTTGTGTAAATATGTAATGTAATGGAATGCTATAATCTCAATGCGAAAGAGGATGAAGATCCTCTCAATATTGACATCAAAGTATCAGAAGGTCATCGCAAAGTAAATGGACCTAAGATAGAGATGGTTGATATAACAAGGCCATTAAAGATGAAGAAGGTGAATATAAGGTGAAAGGTTGAACCAAAGTATGCAAAATTGGATATTACTAGGATGAAGACATAGTCAACAATATAACAAATATCTTGCATGAATATCAAGAGTTGTTCCTCACTAAGTGTTCAGATATGAAGGGCATAGTAGGAGATTTGAGAGTTATGTGAATTTGTTTGAAGCATGATGTGAAGTTTGTCAAGCAGATACCTTATAGACTGAATCCAAAATATAAGGAGAAGGTGAAAGAAGAATTAGACAAAATGTTATCAGATGGGATAATTGAACCCGTCGAAGAGTCTGAATGGGTAAGTCACATGGTGGTTCAGGAAAAGAAGGAAAAAGGGGAAATTAGAAAATTTTGTGTTGACTTAGGAAATTGAATGATGCATGCCTAGATGACCCCTTCCCTACAACATTAACATATGAAGTATTCGACAATGTAGGAGCATAGGAGGCCTATTCTTTCACAGATGGATTTTTAGGATACCAGCAGATCATAATTGCGCCAAAAGATAGACATAAAATAACTTTTGTGATAGAGTGGGCTTTTATCACTACATCGTGATGCCTTTTGGATTAAAGAATGTACCTACTCTATTTTCCAGAGCTATAGTTGCGGCCTTCAAAGAATATATACACAATTTTATGGAAGTATACTTCGATGATTGGAAAGTCTATGGGCTATTAAAGAACCATGTGGCAAGCTTAAGGTTGATGCTAGATAAGTGTAGGTAGTACCCAATCTCGTTGAACTTGAAGAAGTGCATATTTTGTGCACCATTTGGTATACTATTGGGACATGTAGTTTATAAACAGGGATTAATAGTGGATCTCATGAAGATCGCAATTATTGTGAACCTTATAGCACCAAAAACAATGAGACAACTACACAGGACATTGGGACACACTAGCTACTAAAGGAATTTTACAAAGGGGTATGCATAGATAATTGCACCAATGGAAAAAATGTTGAAGAAGGATGTGACCTTTCAATGGAGTGAAGAGTGCTAGAAGATCTTGGATGTACTGAAAGAGAATATGGCAACTACACCTATTCTAGTTTTCCCAGACTGGAAGAAGGAGTTCCATGTACATGTTGATTCATCTTGCATAGCATTAGGTGCAGTGCTAGCACAACTAGGAGCAGGATAAATTAATCATCCAATAGCATTTTCAAGCAGGAAGTTGTCCAACACAAAAAAGAACTATAGCACGACAAAAAGAGAGGGATTAGCTATTGTATATGCATTACATAAGTTTAGGCACTACTTGTTGGGGGCACATTTCAAAATGTTCATTTATCACTCCATGTTGAAATATTTGGTGAATAATCTTGTTTTAGGAGGAAAGATCTATTGATGGTTGCTATTATTTCAGGATTATGACTTTGAAGCCAAGGAAATTGAATATTGGGCCTGATTATCTATCAAGAATAAATACAAGAGAAGAACCCATAAATATTGAAGATAACTTGACTGATTCATAATCATTCACAATTAGAGTCGCAGAAGATCACTTCACATATATTATTCAATTTTTGGCCACAGGAATGGCACCCATAGAGTATCCTATGAGACAAAAGAAGGAGTTGGTGGTTCAAGGTATTGATTTCTCATTAACTGTTGGACAGTTGTACAAAATGGGACTAGATGAAGTACTGCGCAGATACGTCCCTGAACACGGACAATAGAGTATTTTGATAGAAGTTCATGGAGGAGTTGTAGGTGGGCACTATGCAGGAAAAGCCACTGTGTAGGAAATCTTGAGAGCTAGCCTATGGTGGCCCACAATACATAAGGATGCAAAATAATTATGTCAAGCATGCAACGTATGTTAAAGAACAGGAAAGCCATCTAGAAGAGATGAGATGTCGCTAGTACCATAGGTAGCTTTGCAGGATTTTGACAGATGGGCTATTAACTTTGTTGGACCTATCAATCCGCCAAGAAAGAAGACTGGTGTGAGGTATATAATCACTACTATTGATTATTTGACAATATAGGTCAAGGCACAACCAATGAAGGATTGAAGCGCATAAACTTCTTTGAAGTTCATTTTGAATATATATTGTCAAGGTTTGGTTGTCCAAAGTTCTTGATGAGTGACCAAAGCAAACATTTCTTGAACAAGACCATTGAAGCACTAACTAAGGAATTTTATGTTTACCACAAGAGGAACACTCCTTATCATCCTCAGGAAAATGGAATAGTGGAATATTTCAATAAGATTCTAGAGAATGCACTGACCAAGGTATGTAATTTGAAAGATGACTGGGATTTAAGGATTCCATTGGTGTTGTGGGCATATAGAACCACATGCAAGAAATTGACAGGGCAAACATCGTTTAGGTTGGTATATGGACAAGAGGCAATTATGCTTATGGAATACATTGTGCCAAGTTTGAAAATTGTAGGTGTCATAGATATTGTAGACCTTGACATAACGAAAGAAAGAATGCCGCAGATACTAGCTCTAGAAGAAGACATGTTCATAGCAGGGTTCCATTAGCAAGTGCAGAAAGCAAGGGAAAATCCTGACATGATAGGCATATCAAGAAGAAGACATTCGAGGAAGGAGATATGGTATTATTATATGACAACAAATTCACGAAGTTCCCAGGAAAATTTAAAATACATTTTTAGGACCATATATCATAAGCACATCTCTGATAGTGGTGTGGTTTAGCTCATGATGTTGAACGATGAGCTGATCTGAGATGATTGAATGGTAGAAGGTTGAAGATATACAGGGGCAACTTTGTGCCTAGAGCTTTGCATTGAAAAATGAAGGGAAGGAAGTCTTAGTGCCACTTGCAGTTGAAAGTGGGCACGGAACTATAAACTACTCTAGAGAAAGGGGCTTCACCGAAGGAATATTACTGTGAGATACTCAGGAGTATGATGTAGTCTGAAGGAACTATGAAAAATAAAAGGTGACTATGCCACAAGGAAAGGTTCACCGAAGTTGGCCAAAAATATGACAATTGGAAGGAAAAATGTACCGTTAAAAGGAAATTTCCATTAAGGGGCACGGGTGAAGAGAATTTATGAAGCACAACTGGTTGCATCTAGTCCCATACCTACATTAAATGAGAAAATATTAAAGCAATCATGGGTCTGGGAATTCAAATTCATTAAAAAACCATATCCCAAGCCACATTTGACACTTTGTTGTCTGGAGAAGTTGTGAAATTGAATCTAAGTGTGAAGAGAAGAGAGCTATTGTATGTCTAAGGAGAGTTTTGAGGAATTGGTTAAAAAAATTTCAGAAAGAGGATTAGCGAGTATTATGAAGGAAAAAGAAACACCCATGTCCCTAAGGCATGTGAGGTTGCCCAGAAAGCAGGTGCCCATAGAACCAAAACCATATAATAAGTAGGAGAAGAGACCAGCTGAGGTCTTTTGGGTGAACTCAGAACGTCCCCAAGAAAGAAAAAATAGAAGGAAGTGCACATGAAGAAAAAAGAAGATAAGGGGAAGAAGCTTGTGCAGAAAGGAAAGAAGTCGATGCAAGAGAAGGTACCTGAAAATATCAATGATAGTGAAGAGGAGGTTGAATTTCACCAGATGGAGACATGGGATGAAGCTATTCATGTTGTACTCCCACCTTACATGCCACCAAGAAAACCAAATTCCAAGTCGGCTAACGAACCAAAGGAGGGAAATTTTTCCATGTAGACTCCATTGTTGTTGGAGAAAGTGTTGTTTGATAGTGAAGTATTGGGGAAGAGCCCCTAGCTGAAGATGGAATATTGGGACTTTAAGATTGGAGAAAATACCCACAATTCGAACCAAGTAGACATATGAAGTAGGTTTGGTACCTAGAAAGTAGAGTCATGAGGCTCAATCTGTACTAGTGAACTCCAGGATTACAGAAAGTGGGCCTCTTAAATACACTGAATGTGCCACACTTCAGCAGAAGCATGTCCAGTACAATTTGTGTGTGATAGCTCCTTACACTAGTACATGATGGATGCATCTAGCTAGGGACGAAGATCCTGATCAATGAGATTTTAATAAGAAGAATCACAACATTGCTTCATCAGGGAAAATACCTTGTAGATGAATTTGTGGGCAAAAATAAGGACACGGAGATGGCACAAATGATGAATGACAAATTTATACTAGTGAAGAAATCACGTCGATGTGATATCAATTCCATCGATGACCAAGAAGTGTGTTTCACCATGCACATATTGGTAGGTAAGATAATGAGGAAGTGCAAGGCCAATGAGGTTCCTGCAGCTATAGTATCTTTGGCTGTGCAGTGCAGCACATGGGTCAAATTTAACTGGGTTTCCTATTTGTGCAAGGAATTTTTGACAGATTGTGGGGAAGCACAAGAAGAAGGGAAGATGTTCCACTATGCTTCCCTAATAATCCTCATCATGCTAGTTGAGTGGAAAGAACTAGAAGACTCACAATTTCCATCTATCAAGGTGGATGTTTGTGAAGAAGCGAGTTCCTCTAGGTTACTAAGGAGTTGACATACACAATAGAGAATATGATTTTATTTGTCGTGATGCCAATGGATCTACACATGGTGATGAATCAACATCCAAGGTTCTCACCTAGTTTATATAAGTAGTATTGTCACATTGCAGACTTCAAAGTGGACTTCCATAGAGCCTATGTGAAGGCAGTGAAGGACCCAACTAGGAAATGGCACCCATTATTGTACTTAGTAACTACAGGTTATTTTCTCACCATAGTACAACAATGGATGACTCCACCTAGTGGAGCGGCTGGAACATAGAAGGGTACCCCACAAGATACAAGTACAAGTGGCAAGGATGCAGAGATAGAAATAGAGAAGACATAGCAGGAGCATGAGGAACCCTTTAGCGATGTAGAAGTATGATAGGAATCATATTTTATTGTTAGAAGGAGAGAAACAAAACCTAGGTAGGAAAGAGGAAAGAGCAGAAACAAGATAAGTCCAAGGGCATAAAAGCACTTGTCCTCACTGATGGGGACATCAACGAAATCGGAGAAAAGGTCTTGGAGATCATAGTAGAGACCTAGGATAGAATTGATGACCACTATAGAAAAATCTTGGTTGAGGTACATCATGGAATCATAGAGCTAAAGGCATTGCCATAAAAAACAAAACAACCAGAACAAATAACTCGACCGCTGTAGGTAGAGCAAAGAATAGAAACACAATTCCACGTTAAAATTTTGCAAGTATTAAATGGGGCACTACAGTTCTACACAATTAAGGTCAAAGAATGAGCCAAAGCATGGAAGATTGTCAACATAAATATTGTTGGGCTTCCCATTTAGGTCTTGCATGAATTCCATCAAAGCTTTACAACCGAGCTGGAGGAGTGAGAACAACGAACCTCAACGTTGATGATGCAGGTGGAAAAGGAGAAAGATGTGCTAAATAAGAAGATGGAGTAGGTGGCTAAGCAATGAGATGATGCATATTAGTGACAATAGAAGTTAGAAAAATCCATCGAAGATACTTGCATCACAGTCCTATACGTGAAGGTTAGTGAGGAGGAAGCACAAGTAAATAAGGTTGCGAATCTCACCCTCACGATCAAGGAATCAAAGAATACACTGGAAAAAATAAAATTCTAGTATGAAGTGTAGAAATTAGAGTCGCAAATGAGGTTGCAGTCAGCCATGCCACCAGAAGTGCAGGAGCAGAGGCAAAAAGACTTAAAGGCAACACTAAAAGCCATCTCCAACACAGTGGCGAACAACAAGAAATTAGTGGATGACATGATGCAGATTTGGACCTCATTGTAGGAAGATCCAAAAATCCAAAAGATGGAGGAGGAATTATACATGAAGCAGAAGAAGTGCAACAAGATCTTGGTAGTTTTAAAGGCCCTACGAGTCTTGCAAAAGCTCACTAATATTACTAAAGGAAAGAACCTCCAAAAGTAGATAGATGAACTTCAGAGGAAGGAGCAAATTTTGCAAGTGGGGAATCTGCCATGGTAAGATGACACCCTCAATTTTCTTAAGCAGTGAAGGAAAGGCTCAAAGAGTTGATGAATAAGGAGGCAAAAATACTGCAGAAGGTTACTGGCCCAACCATAGAGGCATTATTTGAGGAGGTGCATCGAGGGGAGAAACAAATGGCAGAGCTAGTACATCAGTAATTTAGTCTACAATGAAATTGTAGAAAAAATTAAGGGAACCGTAGCTGAGTGACTTAGGACAAGTCATGGGTGAGTGTTCGGGTCCTGTTGGGCGCAACCCAACTTGGTCCAATTTTTGGTCAAAGAATCTGTATTTTGACGAGAAGAGTGTGTGAAGTTGGTAAAGTTCTATTCATCGTGTACTATTTAGGGGCTTTGGAGTGGGTGAAAAGTCCCTTATGTTGTAATGGGTTTCGGGTATTAGTCCATTGTTTTGTTGGATTCATAGTATGTGGACCATGGTCTTGTAGTAAGGAGGCCTATATAAAGAAGATGTAATACTTTGTCAAAGAGAGCTAAGAATAGATAGAATTCATATATTGATCATATTTTATGTCTTGAGTCTATAATTTTAGGAAGGCTCCATAGATAAGTGCATGGAGGCCTTGAAGATTCTACAACTGAGTGCATAGACCATCTGTAGTTGGATGCATAGGTCAGATAAGTGTATGTATGGAATATCTTTGTTAAAAAATAAATATTTTTTGGAAAATCATTGTGCATCTTCATGTGTTCATTAATATCATTATGAATTCTTTTTATTGAATTACGCTGAAGAATTCATGTTATACTGTTCTCTATTATGTTTATGCATTAAGTACCAATCTGTGAATTTTATCATCAGCGTGAATTTATACATATATGTGAATTTGTATATAGATATAAGACATAAGTGAACGCATGGGCACCACAATGTGGATATCCCTCTGGCTATAGAAACCTAGTTCTGCAACCTCCCATAACCGCTTCGGGTGAGACTGTGATCTGCATGCAGGTCATTACCAAAAGGGCTAGTGGTTGATGGTTTTTTGGGTTTGCAATACACTCTGAACCTAGGTCAATCCCCCTTAAACCAACACACATAGATTAAGAACACCCATTAGAAGAGGATCTAGTTGCATCAAGTTGTCCAAGCAGGCCAACGCGTTCACTATGACAAGTGGCTCATTGGGGACTAGGTTCAACAAATATTTCCTCACCACATGGAGGCTCTTCATGTAATGGGAACCATTTATTCTAGGGGTGATTTTAGGGGCGAATGTTCGCCCTTTGGCGAAATTAAGGGGTCTTAAATTTTTAGTGGGCGAATATTTTGTATCATAGTACATTTTTACTAATCACCTCAAATAGCCCACCTTATTTTAAGGGAGAGGGTAAAAAAGGTAAATTTAGCCCTTGAAATTAGGAGTTACAACCTTCCATTCGCCC
>APFE031152517.1:0-10579 GCA_000404065.3 Pinus taeda
GACACACAAAGAGTTAAACAAAATACAGGAATCAAGGGTGAATCTTGTGAGGAAGGCGGGCCCTTTCCCTCTCACAAGATTCCCCGGGGGAAAAAACTAAATTGGAACGCTCAAAAGAAGAATTTATTCATCTGTCAAAGTAACTGATACATTACAGATGGAGACTAGCTCCAGTTCTCACACAATGTACTTCTCTTAGTTCACAACCACTCCCCCTTCTAATGATGATGTCTCCTCCTTTTAAAGAGGATACATCATTTACAATTTACATGAGAGTGAATCCATATTATCTCGAATCTGTTCTTTTTCCCAAAACAGGATTATTCTGTTCTTCATAAAAAGGTACTGTTACAACAGAGATAACAAGATTGCTATCTTCAGGCTGATCCAGGTAATCGTGTCTTCATACTGCTGCTGCTATTCCACAAAAAGCTTCTTCCAGAATCGCAAATTACGCTTGACGAAATTTGCGTGCTTGATGGCTGTTTCAGCAACTGAGTTAACTGTTTCAGCAACTGAGTCAGCTGTTTCAGCAATAGCCGCATATACTTATCTGCGATCTTTGGGCTTGTGTTAGCAATGATACACTTCAATTAATGATAAAATATAAGAGTATTATGGAATTAAATGTAAAACAGAGTAAACATATAATAAAGAGGAGGTTTTTGTATACCTTGGGATAAAGTGACTGAAGATGATAATGGGATTCTTTCTAATCATGGTTATAAGGGTGAAGTGGTGTCAAAATATATAGCAAAAATGATACATAGTGGAGTCCTAACAGAGGGTTGTCACTTTGATCCCCGATTTCTCTGTTCTAGCTATCTCCCAACAAAATGCTATGGGAGATAGTCCCCATGGAAACTAGAAATGCAAGACTTGTTGGCAACTAACGAGTCTGGGAGACACGATTGAATGGCCTAGTCACTTTGTTGATTTAACAAGATCTATAGATTATATTAGATTTAGATGTGAGACCAATGGCTTATGGAGTCAATTTCTTGCTTTATCTTGATTAAAGACCGAATAACCAGATGAATAACCATTGCTTGAATGCTTAACTATCCTATATGCTATACAAATCATAAGACTTAGGTGTGATGCAAGGATCTTTGTTACTTTTAATTAAATTCCTATTCTAGGTGTATCCTTCCTCTTAACTATTTTGAAGTTAATCTCTAGAGTAGGTTGTGAGAAAGAAGCCAAGGGGAAACAAATATAGGTTTGATTAACGATACTTACCCTTAGGTATAAACCACCTGGTGCCTCTAGCGCTGCAGAGACTGTGGCTCGGACAACTGCAAGGTCATCGTGTTAACCACTAAAGAGGTGCTAGGTTCCTTGAACTAGATGAGAAAAATAGTCATATTTTCTAGCAACCAAGCTTATGCTTGGAGGTAAGTTATTAATGCAAGACTAACTTAGGATGCTTAAAGTAAGATTGTTGGGTGCTTCTTGAGTTAAGATTGCTTAGGTTTAAGTACTTAGTTATGATTAATATTAAATTATGACAATAAGTACTTATCAATGGAATAGACAATTTCAATTACAAGAATATGTGCCAAATTAACAAGTGCCATCAAGATACAAATCCTTAACAACCAAAGATCTACAATAGATAAACAACAGATCACTTTATCCACTTATTAGCAAATGAGACAATATGAGATGCCAATGACAATTATCCAAAAGAGACAATAAGGTTGCAAATGTTCTTAGCCAATGTTTCTCAACAATTAGTCTCTTCAAGATATGTAATTAGATTCACCAATCTTCAAGTTTAAGAACACTTAGATCTTAGATGCTAATATCATCATGATTATTAGATTCTCAATTAGCCAAGATTACAAATTACTCAAGAGACATTCAATGATATTCTTTAAATACAATTGGGACAAGACACTTTAATGCCAATTAGATCTCAAGAGACAAGCGATGTAACACAAGATGCCCAAATAACTTAAATCATTCAACACAATCCCAAAATATTAAAGTGCTTTAGAGAGTGAGCTTATTAGTGCAAATTTGGAATTATGGAGCTAAAAAGAAACCAATGTTAGTGTTCTCATCCAATATTACAAATGCTAGAAAACAGTAGCACCTTAATCAACGAAGCAAATCTTTTTCACAATGAACTTATTAAAGCATGAACAATAGGAATGTTAGGTTACTTGTGATCCAATATCATCCAAATGAACAATAAATGAGTGATTAGGACAACAATAAGGTGATTTAGGACAACAATAAGTTAGATTACTTTTAGAGCACTAGATGCACAATGTGAAATGCGAGTTGCAAGTGAAATAGCCTACTATCAAAACCACTTTCAAATCACCAAATTCTAAATGTATTAGGTCTTTTAATGATGCAAATGACACTGTTATATCAGACCTATGATGCGGAGATGACGGTCACCAAAATTTGTAAATTCATGCCAAATGATAAATGCCCAATTTATCCAATTGACTTATCAATGCATTAGATAACGTGTGAATTGATTTTATGCCAATTTAATGTGTGTTTGACCATTGTTATCAAAGAGTTATCTTGTTGTAGTAAAACAATGAGGAATGGAGGGTTTAGAGATCAAACCCTTTGGCCCTTAAGACCTTGAAGGAGGCTAGAAGCTTGCCCACAAATATTCCAATAGCTAGATAACCTAAAAACACAGAGATACACCAACAATTAGCTCAGAAAATTTATACTTACCAACATAGATAATGAGGGAAATAATAGGTCAAGAAAAGGGCTAGAAGGAAAGGCCACAAGGCCTATTAGGACTGCGGCTAAGGCCAAGAAACTTGATAGGCCTCACGACTAGGGAAAATAAGGCCCTAGAGGCTTGCCACAAGCCAAAGAAGGTTGTGGCTTGGGGACAAAGGGCCGAGGAGGGGCTAGGAGCCCATGGCAGAGGAAGAGGAGGGAGAAAAGAGGGCAACAAAGGGATTAGGAGGCAAGCCGAAGGTAGGAGAAGAGGATGAAGGGTTGGGAGGAGGGTCATAAGGCTGCAGACAAGCCTTAAAGGCCAAGGAAGGGCTGCTGCAAGGCTTGGAAGGTCTGTGACCAAGTGGAAAAGCCCCTAGGGCTTGACGGCTAGGGCAACTAGGCCCACAACTAAGGAAGAGAGGTTAAAATTAGTTTGCGACTAGGGAAAAGAAGGGTAGCAACTAGGCTAGGAGGAGGACGATGGGACTAAAGACCCTAAAAAAATTGGAACCCTTGCTCAAAACATTATTTTGCTTCAGATTTTCGAAATCACAGCAAAATTCCTTAATGTTGGCCCTATAAAAATTTTTGATACTAGATCTTACCCTCAAGGGCATAGATCTAGCTCCAACCCAATAAATCTTCTTGTTTCTAACCTGCACAGATGAAAATGCAATTGCCCAAATCCTAGTATATACAAAAAATTTAAAATAAACCCCAAAACCCCAATTGGCTGCATGACAAGGGTTAGAAAACTATATTTACAAAATCTATTTTACAAAAAATAAGATTGCAAGTTATATACAAATATACGATGCTTGAAAATATATTTCGAAGAATAATTTTTATAAAAAGGACAATGACTTGATATATTTCGAAAGATAGATATTAACCACAATCTTAGAGAAGTAAGAAAATCACATAAATTTTCCAAAGTCCAAACAAGGTCAACCGATGCCCACAGTCTATGAAATTAGAGCCCAAGGGTTGAGGAACTTGCGAACTCTATATATTTCCTTCAAGAAAACTCGTTAGACATATGGTGAATCATATCACCTAAGATAGACCCAAAATCTACCAATAGAATGTTCTTATCCCCATCTAATGAATAACAAGCTTATTAAAATTTTAAGCACAATATAGGAAAGCGCATACCCAAAACATATCACAGATCAATGAGACAAAGACACCATACACTGTACCCCAAAATCTTTTATTATGAAAATCCAATGTTTCCAGCAGAATAATGGCTTCACACCAGCTTTACAATGTTTACATAAGCTCAAAGATGATGAATAAAAGAAAAATACTTTCTATTTATAGGGACATCCCTCCAAGTGGAAAATAATGGCTAGTTGGTCTGATTCGCGTCAAAGTAATCTCGATTGTTGAAAAATATTTGATCATATTTTAATCTCTACTGGCAAAAATATTGTTTTTGAGGAATTTTTGAATTTCTCATAATATTTTTTATTAATCCAAAAATAATTATTTTGGATTAATTTTATTAAAAAAATGACTTTGACTTAACAACCAAGGTTTGAGCGCTCAAATTTTCTTAAAATATCCATTTTTTCCTTGGCAGGGGACCTCCAAAATTTAATTTCTTTTTGACCCATGAACGTTTTGGTTATTTTCCACTTGGAGAAATTAATGTCTCTAGAATTTTTTTTTGACTTTAAATTAATTAATTTTCTAGCTTAGCTTTTAATTTTATCTTTTCCAGAAAAATCAATTAATTGACACGAGGGAATTAATTTTTTTCTACTGTCAAATACTTTAGACATGGTGTTTGATTATGAGGGACCATGCACTAAAATATTTTTACATCAAATAATTGCATATTCAACCCTTGAAGGGGGGATACCCTTTTGTTATAGACCTTCATATTTTTTTACCCAATTTCGTGACACAATATGATTTAATAAATCAAGTGATCTGTAATAAAATAATTTATTCAAATAACTTAAATTATTCTCAAATCACTTTTACAATAGACTCGACTAAGAACACTATGACTCATCTAGGACTTTGACAATAAATTCAATTCTAGCATTGGGGCTTAAGTTGGAGGGAAAAACTCTGCTGATTATCCGTGTTTAGAAACACACAATGAAATGAGGCGAAAACCTCCTAAGCTGACATTCATCACCAAAATCATAGGCTTACCTAGGCTGTTACATAATTAAACAGTTGTATTAACACCATTTACATTACAATTTACTGAAATTGCGTTTACATTGAAATAAGAACTTGATGGCTGATGATTTTGAACTTTGAAAAATTCACACAACTACTTCCTTGGATTTGTGACAAAATAGGTGCAACAAGTCCTATTGACTTTAAGATCTCTTAGAAACTCATATCTTTTTTTTTGTAAGCTGAGGAGAGTCCATTCTATTATATTACTTCGGATTGAAACCATTACATATCCATGGTGGCCTCAACCCGCCCCGAAGGGAAACTGGGTCTATTGGCCACCTTAGGTTCTTGAGATCCATCCATAAACTGAAAATTTTAATTCTTCTTGTCCATGCTAAATAAGCTAAATAGTCATATAAACTATTACATTTCCTCCTATGCATAATAAAATCAAACTAAGTTCTGGAGCTATCTTTTAACTGTAACAAAAACTATCTTTTATCCTCAACAAAACTGCATCACTCATACCCGAATCCTCAGATGTTTCCCTCGGTTTTCTTCTGACCATCCTCTTCCTTTGTACCCATGTTTCTCTTCTCGATTTGTTGCTAAATTTCATCCAGTTTCTTGTCCTGCATCATCATTGTAATCTGAATGTTTTTCAGCTCTCTTCTCAAATTAGGAATTCCTTGAGATAGCTCAGCCATTTCTACAACCACTTGCTCCATGGCTTTAGCCAGCAATCGCTTCATCACCCAATAAACATGTAATGCCTGTTTATACAATGTCATACACCCTCTTGTGTTTCCTGGATCAGGAAGTAAGTATTCCCAATCGTCTATCTCTAAGCCTGATTGAGCCTGGGCCGCTTCTTCCTCTAGGTGTTGGATGATTCTTCTGATATCCTTATTTGTATTTTCACAGTATGCTTGCTCAACATACTGTATCCTCTTCTCCAAAGATCTCCGATACTTCCTGGCTGTGGACGCCTCCTGTTTCCCCACTGGTCGCCCTCTTCCTCTGCCATAGCGTCCTCGCCCCTTGCCTGATCTTCCTCTCCCCTTGTAGCAGCCTCTACGACCCCGACTCTTCACGTCTGAGGTGCTGCCGAGTTTGCCATCATCTTCCTGCCCCGCCTTTCGCCTACCACCCTGCTGTCCTACTTCAGGCTCTTCATCTTCTGCTACACCCTCATCTTTCCTGGCCTTCTTTTTTTTGCTGCTAGGGTCCTTCCGGATCGGAGTCAAACATCTCCATGTCGTCTTCTGAGTCCGACTGGATTGTCTGATAACGATATTCATCGACGCCGTCCACCGGTTCCTTCCCTTTCTTCCCCGGGCTATGTCGTCCTCCAGTCTCCTCTTCTGCCTCCACTCGCATTCTTCTCCTGGCCGCCATCTGAGTTCTTCCTTCCCCGCTATCTGTCTCCTCTCTCTGTTCTCTCTGCTTTCCTCTGTTTCCGTCTGGTTCCTCTACCATCCTTCCCCTTATCGCGCTCTCTGCAATGTCATTTATCGCCTGCTGCACCTCATTTTGCTTACTTTCCTTGTTATCATTCTTCTGCGCCTGATCCTCATTACCCCTCGCTCGTTCCTTCTGCCACCTGCCTTTCGCATGATATCCCACCTCTCCTCGCCTCCCTTCTGCACCATTGTACCTCCATTCGTTTTCATCCGTCTTAACTCCATCACCTCCGATCTTCATTACTGCCTCGCCGCCCTTTCTCGGGATGACATCCCTACCTCTACTCGTCCTGTTAACCATCATCATTACCCTTACCACCTTTGCCTTGTCATCGCTTCTCCCCTGACCTGTTCTTATTACTCGATTTGCCGTCATTCTCACCCCGATCGGGGGCTCTTAGAAACTCATATCATTTTCATCTAACTTTTCATTAGGGACCACCCCCCTTAGCTTACCTAGGAGAGAGTTTTAATGGAGAGAGTTGGGAATAGGTGACAACCCCATCTCTTAGTTTTTCTACCAAGCCACACCTTGTGGGGTTAAGGGTTTTTTCTCATTAACTTAGGTGTGTGTACTAGGTGGCAAAAACACCACACATTATCCAATAGAAAGTACATATGACAACAAGCACATGCAAAATTCTCTTAGCTGAAAAATGGTATGGACCAGTGTTGTAAAAATCGCGATTTTTTTGGCATGGCGACTTAATCAGTTGATTTAATAAAAAAAAATTTCATTTTGAAAAAATCGCCAAAAAATCGTCGAGCTTTCTCTCAAAATGAAAAAATCGCGAAAAAAATCGTAAAAATCGCGATAGAATCCAAAAAATCCAAAAAATCGTCAAAAAAATCATAGATGCTTTAGACAATTAAAAAATTTGAAAAAAAAAAGATGCCGATGTTTTGCTGTTTTTTAACGATTTTTTTTCGATTTTTTTCCCTCGCCAATTTAATCCCAATAGCGATGTTCACAACATTGGTATCGACTATCAACATGAAATGGGAAATGTTTTAACTATGTTAGATACCAATGTGAACTTTGCCAGGTCATAGAAGCCTAAAAAAACTCATGCTATAAATTATGAGTTGAAAAATGTTATATTATAGAATATTGCAAAGATAAGTTATGAACCTTTGGAGTCCATGCCAAAAAATATTTTGGTATTAAATGTAATGACCTTCCATGGTGGATTTACAAAGGCCACAAGAAAAAATAATGTGGCCCTAGAGGGGTGATGGGTAAGTTGTAGCCCTACAAGGATCTCGCAAGAGGGACATTATACTATTGAGTAAAGCATAATTTAGATAAGAAAGCACAACCTTATATAGTTCAATTGTAGGACCATAGAAACTCAAGAAATGTAGGTATCATCAAATCTGATCTCAAAACATGATCTAGGACTAAGTTGCAAAAGCATATAGCCTACAATATTAGATTACAAAGTTGGCTAAGATCCACAACTCGAAAATTCCAAGACAATTGAATAATTTCTAGAACCACACCCACGAGGTCATGGATGGTCCAAACCTACACATCTTCGGATGAGGGATCATTAAAATTTGTAAGATGAAATACAAAACACTCATAAAGTTACAAATATGCAAAAGATCAATTAAGTAGAAGCGAAACACCATAGGAATCTTAAGCCTATTATTTCTCCTTCTAGATTCTAGTCCAACAAGGGATTGTAATGTGAGTGTATACAAGTTGAACTAGTTTCCAATTTAAGTGTGTATGAGAAGTTAATCTAGCTTCTAATCCAACACTGGAATTACCAATGTGAGTGTATACAAGTTGAACTAGTTTCCAATTTAAGTGTGTATGAGAAGTTAATCTAGCTTCTAATCCAACACTGGAATTACCATATTTGTGTAACGGTAAATTGAGATTTGACCCTTATAGTTTTAAAGATGTGGTACTTCATAACAGAGCCTTATAAAAAGAGAGTATAATGTACAAATATTCTTGGAATATCATTGAGCACATGCACTTTCTTTGTTGCTAATTGTCTATGTCTAATATGATATTACTCAATTTTGTACCTCTATGAATGGCTTAAAACCCAAAGAATTTAAGCACTTGTTAGACTAAGATTGTGAGTCGAAATACGATTGGCACACTTAATATCAAGGGCATTGGTGTCATGGTTGTGATATATAAAACCATACATAAAATTTTAGATTGTTCTTTAAACAAGAACAACATCTTTATGAGTTGATAATCTAATAGTGTGGTTTATATATCTTAACAAATCATTCTTTTGCCTAAAGGAACAACTCACGGTCTAACATTTAAGAAAAACTTTAATGAAGATTGACATGGTACATCATAATAAAATACATTGATATTGATGACAGAAAATCACCTATAAACTGAGAAAGGGCAAACAAAATTTCCTGAAATCATCTAAAAACTCTAAATGACTTCAATTTCCTCATAAAATGCACATATTGCATTAAGCTTCACTTATAAAAACACCAGCCTATTTTTTATGTTCATTTTCATACTCACAAAATAAAAATGACAAGCTCATTAGGTTGTACCATTTGGGACAATTATTATTTCAAGCCATTGAGGTGGATTTATGCTTTTACTGCTGCAAACATACAAATATAAATATTTCATCTAGGTATGAAGTTACCAAATATTTTATTTATCTTCTGTTACGTAACCGTCTCACATATTTATTCAGATTTGCCATCTATAAAACCCATGACGCATTATACATTTCCCATCACTAACTCCATTTTATAATACAGTTTCACTAATTCTTCCCCTCTATAATGCAGTTTGTTCCCCTGTCGTACCAGGACAAGAGTCATAGTATAAGAAGACGAATTGTAAATTCTACCACTTATATTACTTTAGATGTTTCTTCTCTTTTGTTATCTTCTCCTTTTGGGGATAAAATAAGCTTAAAATAGTAGAAGAAAACTTGGTTACAAAACTCAATGTATCATGGTTCGTAAACTATCAAAACTGGAAACCTGAAAGATCTAGGAACAAAAATAGAGCT
Organism: Pinus taeda; assembly: GCA_000404065.3. Lineage (NCBI taxonomy): Eukaryota > Viridiplantae > Streptophyta > Pinopsida > Pinales > Pinaceae > Pinus > Pinus taeda. The sequence continues at coordinate 9,329 of APFE031152517.1, forward strand.
GCAGTTTCAACATTTTCTACCTTTTAACAACCAAGAAAGCTATTGAAACGATAATCAAAGCAGTAAACTGGAAACTTATCCATTGAATTTCTTTCATAAAGCTCGATATGTTGTCATATTCTCCAGTTCGAAAGATTGAATTGAATGAAATGTTGGCACTCTTCTTTTCACAAATCCTTCATCACAAAAGGTCAAAATAGCAGCATGACAACTTGATCTTGCTGGTCGAGTTGTAGCCACAAAAATATTTGGTTGTTTTTCAGTGCTTGAGGGCCAAAAGATGGGGCTGCAGGAAATTTTAAGGCCTACTTAACAAATATGTCACCGAGTGAAATGCTAGAGGAGGCGGTGGAAAGTTGTCACACAAAGGGAGCAGAAACATTTGCTTTTTTCTCTGGATCATTCTATTCGGTTTCTTTTTCCTTTATAGATGTCTCATTTATGAGTATTTTTATTCTATTTCAGGCATCATGAGGGTGAATGGCACAATTATTGTTATATCAAAGCTGATTTCCCAATTGTTGCCCTTACTTAACATATACACCTAATTAAAAGAATATGCCATGTAACTTTTTACGATTATGTAGAATTTCAGAATAATTTACAAAATGTTTTGAAAGTATGCATACTTTGGCCTTTTCAAAGTCACATTTGGTAGATATTTGAAAAACCTATTTTCATAAGAAAAATTGTACCAAATGTATGTGTACTTCAATTTCTTTCTTCATCCTTGCAAATATTTAAACCATTATGGGTGTTATAATATACAATATGCTTGCAATTATGTCCACGTTAACACAACATTAAGATCCTGCAAAAAAGTTGATGACATCTCCAATGATATGTAGTTTGTCACTAGTGAGTTGTCTTTTAGAGATATGGTGGAATCCAATGTCCACTCAAGAAGATGAAACCAGTATTCTATGAACATGATGCAAATCTTCAATATAGGAAAATCATTTTCTACTGACACGTTTTATGGATGTATTCAAAATCTAGAGTCCTATAAGAGGAACTTACACTTTCACCAATTGTAAAAGCTTGTAGACAAGCTATTGATCTCAGAATTTTCTTAGATGAAGAAAAGAGCCAATAATAATCTAGTTCTATATTCAAATTGCATAGCTCATGCTAAGGATTGAAAAAAATAAGAGATTTAATACCTTCAAGTTACAAAAAACACAAATCAATCTTCTGAGAGATTTGCAATTCATACAACCTTTAACACTTCTAAGTGCTCTCTTGAATGTT
>APFE031152518.1:2530-19031 GCA_000404065.3 Pinus taeda
TCTTCTCCTTGGTCGCGACTATGTTTATGCTATGGGGGCCCTTGTCTCTTCGCTTTTCCGTGTGGTTTGCTTTCCACAAGATGGAAGAATGGTGACTATCTATCAATTGTCATTCGTTAGTCCCCCGATGCCTCCTGCGCAGTTATCGTTCCCTCCTAGTTTTTATCCACCAGTTGTATCTGCCCCCCCACAAATCAACTACGTGGCCACCTATCCCATACCTGTATCCAGTGATGCAGCCGTCGTGCATAGTGTCCTGGGGGCATTGGGTCTTGTTGAACAGGTAAATCCCCTCTGCGGACAGAGGTGATCCCACTAGCCCAACACGGGTCTAGCAACAATCACACAACGCTAACATGCAGGTTCCTAATTGCAAATCAGAAATCGATGATGATGGTCTACCTGGATTCCAACGCTAGTAGTTGTAGAAGAATCGTCAATCCCGTTCCTTTGCTCCGGCTGGTCACAATCCCCATGATCCTCGTGAATGGACACCTGCACATGCAAAGAACGATACAAATACAAGCATAAAATCCAATATATGCAATTATATATCAGTCAGAAAAGATATAACTCAATCACCATTATAAAGACACGTGAGTGGAACCATAATGATAGTCGTCTATTAATAAGTAAAAACAGAGAAAGATTACAACCAAGGTTCTGACGTTGAACCTCCTCTGACTGGGCGAGCAGCTAAATACACCTTGCAAAGTGACCTCCTCTCTCTCAGAATTTCGGCAGCATAACCTCCCTATGCTTCACAATTCTCACTATCACTCTAGCATTACTTCAGCACTCACAAAGACTCTAGCAAAACTAGCTTGTTTAATGCATGAGGAAAGCCATTTATAGATGGAGAAGGGAGGGAGATACATTGTACCAGGACACCTGTTATGGATTGGCATTATCCCTAAAAAGCCACTCAACATAGTTGTCATGGATAAAAAATGACTTTCAACCTCTATCTTAATGATTTTTCCTTCATAGAACTTCATGACAAGAGAGGAAAAAACATATGGGTGCGCGTTGGCTAAAAATCATCACCAAATTCAGGTGGCGCGGGGGTTGCTCTAGGACAGAGCGCCAATGGACGCGCCCCCTTTTGAGGAACTGAGTCACTGGCGCGGGTAAGACACTGTGTACCCGCGCCAATGGAAAAAGAGCACTTTTCAGGGATAATTTGCAGAAGGTGTCTTCAGGGAACATGAAGTACATACTCAAGGGAACATAATGCAAGTATTTTTAGGTTATGTCACTGGTCACAGGTCCATAAATGTATCCTCCAATGTACGAAAACAAGGGTAACAGGGACGGTGACCAACAGTGACAAATTACTGTGTAACAGATGCCCCCTAAAGCTTGAGGCCCGAGAGAGAGAAAGGGGTGAAATGCTTTACAAGAACACATATAGCTATCACCGAGAATCTGCATTGAGAGATACAATTGATAGTTCAAATACATGATGTACATGGTATGGTCGCAGCCATCCATAAGAGAGTACATGATAATCTAGATCCGTAGTATGGATGCAGCCATCTAGTTAGGATCAATGAATTGACTCAGGTATGGTCGCAGCCATCCATTGAATGAGTCATGTATCAAGAATCACGCCTAGATTACAACAGACACAATCCAGGGTCTTGCGCTCCATCTCAACCCGAACAGAAGTACAAGTTCAAGCATGTGAACATGTGAGCTAAAGTCGAACATGCATGAACATCGTCTGATTACTAGTCAATATTTGGAACTGTTAACAGACGCGAGAGGTACCACCAATAATGACAATGGCCCTCAAGGTACTATAGGTACAATCTACGGCGTGTGAATTAGTGAGCCGGTGTCGAACACCCGTAGAGTCATCCGATCAAAGGCCAATGATGAAAACCTCGCGTCGAACACGAAGAACCTGCCATTGAGGCATGCAGGCTCCAAGGTACCAGAAGGGAGTCTCTAGGTCACTATCCTGGATAATGAGCTGAAGTCGACAGGAAGTGATCTTCGTCAAAGGTGGCCCATAATGTTTCCCACATCATCGACACGAGACGGGAAGAGACAATGTTGTGAATTAAGATTTATGAACTATCAGACAGAGGTGGTTTCTTTCAGAGGTCAACTTCTCTTGAACATATCGGCGGCACGGCAGTGGAATTGGCAGTATTTGACATCAATGGATCAGAGGTCATGATGACGAGGCAATGAGCAGATGAGAGGTCAAATAGGACTACCCAAACCCACGGAGGCAAGTGAGAAATGAGATGAGATATCCCCACCCTGACAAGAAAGCAGAGAAGTGCCATGTTCAAGAGCGACATACTGCCGACACGACAATAATTATGGTTCCCAAAATTTTCTTTTTTCCCCCACCATTTCTGGCGAGTACCCCAATTATTTTTAACAAGCTTGATGGGGATAGCATATGCTTGTGGTATAAGTTCGACCTTCAGCCGAATCCAAACTAGTAATTGTTTAACGAGCCCTAGGGAGGAGAAGCTCGAGTCTCGTCATAGTGACGATTCCAATGTCGTCAGGGTTTAACGAGTCCGACATACGTAAAACTCGGAGTCTTTTTCATGTTTAGGGAGTTTGAAAAAGACATAGAAAAGGAAACTCCAGGGGTGTCCTTTTTCGTAAATTTGTGTCTCTCGGGCCCAAAAAAGTATAAAGTAATGCCCGAAAGAACCACCCGACCATTACGATCGAGGAGTACTTTTCATAAATAGTGATTTCGACCTGAAAAAAGTAGAAAAGCGATCCAAACCACGTCGTTTCATGACCATTAACGAGTTTGAAATGACAAAAACCTGGTAATCTTTTATATTTTAATGGTCGATAAAAGAACTTAAAACGACCGCCCCTTAGTAACGTTTAACGAGCCAAGAGGGATAACTCGGCAATATTTTCTTCTTTTAAAAGGTCATGAAAAGAGCTGAAAGCAGACCGTAAGGCAACATTTTCTCATATTTTACCGAGCTTGAAAAAGTTAAAAAGAAGCTCGTTTGGTTGCGTTGAGTTGCACCAAGCCTTGTCATCATTCAAGAAACAGCGTAAAACCCACTTCGATATAAAAATATCCTAAAAATACTCAAAAAATATCATTTCTAATGTATTTTTAGGTCAAAATAATGTTATAAATAGTGAAATAGTAAAAAATAAATTTACTTTTCACTTTTTACCTTGTGAGTTCACTGTTGGAGAGTTTTTTGGTGCAAATTTGAACTGCTGATTGCGATTGATCCAGGAGACCATTCGAGCCACCGTCTGCAACAGGTAAGAGGCCTCATCCCTAGCTCTGTTTTCATTCCATTTTTTAAAAAAAAATTCCATATTTCAACCCCCTGCAAAGGGATTTGAAAATTTTTAGGGTTGCGCCATTGGCGCGGGTTTCCTGCACGGGACCACGCTAATGGCGATTTTTCCCTGAAGGGGTCGCGCCATTAGCGCGATCTCATTTTTCACCAAATTGGACCGTTAAATTTGCAAATTTGTTTCAATTTATGTTTCAATAATGATCTAATAATTGAAATTTTACCTTTGGCTGCAGGGTTTTGCTAAAAATGGTTCTAGAATGGAAGGAACGAGAGCATAATGAAGTCGATGCCTTGGCATTGGAGGATGATGACTGTATGAATGCTCTAAGAGACTGCGGATTGAAAAAATTCTTCCACACTTCATACCTACGTGCACAACCTGAGCTACTACGCTTCATAGTAGATGCTTGGGATGTAGAGGATCAGGTATTTCACCTGAAGGACCAGACATTGGAGTTTGATGTTTCCGATGTCTATTTTATCACCGGTTTGTCGCGGCGAGGTGCACGCCCTATCCTAATAGGTAGTCGACCTTCTGGAGAGAAGATCGAGGAGGTGAAGGAAAGAGTGTGTCCTGGGGCACGGTTTGGAGCAAACAGCAGGAAGGTAGATGTCAACACGGTGCCCGACTTGGTATTACGAGTCATTTTATTCGCCATTACCCGGGCTGCTGGGGTACAGGCGCCCCATGAGGCCAGCAAAAATCATTTGCTGCTGGCCACTAAGTGTCTCCATCTGACATTGTTTGATTGGGCCACGGCGGTGACGACCAACATTAAACGGCAGCTTACCAAGTGTAAGCGAGATGGAAACAAACAGTTTGGATATGGGTCGATCGTGGTGACTTTCTTTCTAGAGCGATTGCCGATCTTCCGGGTACCCGGGGGAATAGTGGCAGACCCAGTGTTGAGGGAACCGAGGTTGCATCGATGGGCATAACTTATGCCCAGAGGAGGAGGGGGCCTACAGATGTCCTGGAAGCCCGAGTTCTTTATCTGGCTCCGACACTAGATGATCGTCATTGAGGACTGGCCCTACGCGGGCAAAGATTTCACTAGAGATCCCGATCTCCCTCTGCCTGACGGAGAGGACTGGGATGAGGAGCTGGGTAAGAACTCTTTTTTTTTAATGTTTTTATGTATTTAAGTTTTTTTTTTTTTTTTTTTTTTTTACATGCCTATTTCTTATAGCGTCTCTATATGTATACAGATGTTGGTGCAGAGCGACCAGCTGACTTATCGCACAATGTGCGCAGAGCACAACCTGCAGTGGACCCTCAGATAGAGGGTGAGGATGATCTCGTACAGAACCTCGAGGCACCTACTCGAGGTATTCCAGATTACGGCAGATTGGCGGATGTGCCTAGAGCGTACCAGAGGCACACAGTGGGAGTATCTACTCGTGTCCATCGTCTGTTGAGACGTTTGGTGCGAGCGGTGACATGCTATCATGAGCATCACCGTGATTAGACGCCTAGGTTTCCTTTTTGCATCTTTTTTGAGGAGCACGCTATCAGCAGCTGTATGGACATGTATTATTTTTTGTAACGCGCGGGGCGCGAACATTTTGACTCACACACATATATATACATATGATTCATTATTGTGTTTTCATGTGCTTATGTTTATTCCTAGATGGATCTTTTCTTCACGTGATTATGCGTTTTATATGTTATGCGACTGTTTGACACACATGTAATCTAATGTATCTACTGCATAACAAACGACCCATTGGAATGTATTTACACACACGCATATATTTTATTTTTACGAAAGCTTGAAAACACACATGAGAATCACGTATGAAAACTATGCTTTATGGGAAATTTTATTTTTATACAAGCTTAAAAGCACATGGTACATATGCAAACTATGCTTGATGGGAAATGAAATGGGCATGCCCCCCAGCATCGTGTCGCAATCCGAGGATCGCGTCGCAATCTGAGGTACATGCCCCCCAAGCTTCAGTCCATTGAAAATGGGTTGAAGGTTGACAAAATGGTTTCACGTTTCATTGTTTTTAACGAGATTGACATAATGCTTATGAAATATCCTCGAATACAATTCGTTTCATTATTTTAACGAGGTTGATACAGTAGCAAAACTATCCTCGAGACACCTTGTTTCATTTTTTAGGGAACTTGACAGAGGGAAAGGAACTATGCTCCTCCCGATCTTCATCATAATGAACAGGAAGTCGGGGCCTCCAAGAGTGGCGCTCCCGATGGGAGGTCAATGTCTTGGAAGTTGGGACCCAATGCCCCCAGAACACTATGCACGATGGCGGCATTGCTGGATAAACGCATGGGAGAGGTAGCCACATAGTTGACCTGCGGTGGGGTAGAGACAACTAGTGGTGGAGAACCAGGAGGGGGTGACAACTGCGCAGAGGGCACTGGGGGACTAAAGAACGATAATTGATCGATAGTTACAATCCTTCCATCATGTGGAAAGCAAACCACATGGAAAAGTGAAGAGACTATGGCGCCCATGGCATAAATATAGTCACGACCAAGGAGAAGATGGAAATCTAAAGCACCTTGGGTAACCAACACGTCTATATAGACGGTTTTGCCTTCCAAAGTAATAGGGAACTTCAGGAGGACTCCGAGAGATGGACATGCTCCACCGTCGAAAGCCAACAGAGTCTGCGTAACCGGCCTGAGTGGTGGGGAACCTAAAGCTTGCCAAGTAGTAGAAGGCATAAGACTGAAAGATGCACCTTCATCCAGGACAGTGCCAGGTACTGCTGTATCATAGGCATGTACTGTAATCAGGAAAGGCACGTGGGATGGAAGGCGGAAAGCTGTCAAGTGACTCTAGTCGAAGGAAACGACTGAACTACCTGGCGGGGGATCGTATGATTGCCCCCCTGTTCTAAAGGAACCAAAGAAGGACCCTTTGAGTCAACAGGGATAAGAGGATCTCTTTCAGACTCAGGAGAATCTGATGAGGCAAGGAGAACATGATCATGCTGCTCTTCCAGAATAGGGTGGTCAACGGGTGGTAAACTTGAGTCGACACGCTCTCCGACCAATGGTCGGTTGGGAACAGGCTGGGTAGGGCCAGGTTCAGGAAGAGGAGGCCGAACAAGAGAGGTGTGTAAACCAACCTTGTGGTCAACATGAGGACCATCTGCAGTTGCAGAAAGACGTTGATATCCAGCGGGGAGTTGGGGTGAGGGAACTGCAAGACTTTCCAAAACAGAGGAGGCTTTATCCATGAGTGGGCAAAGGTGAAGGAAATGATTGCCTTCAAGTTTGCAGGGGAATCGAATCTTCCCTTTTCCCTTAGTATTCCCAACGGATGAGATAACATCGCTGTGAGCTTAGGTGGACGATGAGGGGTGGGCCGGATCGCGAGACCATATTCTTAAGATCCTGGGAATACCAGGACAATCACGAAGAAGATGGTCTTCCTTGCATAATCGGCAAGGAAACTTAACCTTCTGTGGAGGAGTGGGAAGGATTCTGTCTTCTGTTGTCCGTGATGGAAAAACAGTTGTGCTTGTAGTCGTGATTGTGCTTTTAACCGCTCCCTTGGCAGAGTTCTTCTTCTTAGTCTTCTTCTTCCTCTTCTTAGCCACCTGGGTACTCGAAACGAGACTTTCACCAGGCGAGGTAGAAGAAGGAAATGTTGAAGTAGGTGTCGAAGGGGAGGGGTCCACCTTAGGTTCAACATGAGGTTGAGCAGGTGGAGGGACTGATGGAGTATCAGCCGACATAGTAGGGACCACAGAGTTTGAAAATAACCAAATAGGCAACCCGACAGTTAGCCCTGGAAGGGATAACGTCGCCATGTAAAGAGCACCAGCATTCCCAGGAGAAGGGAAATGACCAGGATTCCCGTCAGGTGGGGAACCTGGGTTGGTGGACCCTGAAAAAGTTGCCATAACAAAACGAAATCCTACTCAAGCTAGCGCACACAAGATCTAACCAGGTAATGTGATCGTGGCCAAATAGATTTTAAAACACTTGACTTGACCTTTTCATTTTTAAAGAGTCGAGAAAAGGACGAAAAGATGAATCTAGTCCCTTTCGATTGTTTAATGAGCACGAAGTGACAAGCTGCTCACTTACACCTTTTCTTTTAGAGAGTCTGAAAAGGATCAAAAGCGACTACTCTGGAAATCTAGGTAAAAGGGTTTGCCAAACAATCCGTAAAACTGCTATATACACCTTGGCGATCAGAAGAACACCAAGGACTTTACGTACGGCAGTCAATCTTCCCGAATGCTTTGTTCAGTGCATTACGGTTTGTAGGGCGGCAGACTCAGCTTCCTATGGATGAAAGGTTACAAGCCTATAGGGGTCTCCCAATATATACTCGACGGTACGTGGGAGCACAATCCGTACTGGCACCTACCGTTTCACCGTGGAGGAATCACCCAACCACTCAACGATAAACTACCAGGTTTAAAGATGCCAGAACACGTCTCTAACCTAGACCTCTAGAATGCGAGCGTTAAGTTTCAATGCATTGTTAGGTTCATTGAATTCATTTTATGGTTTATCTTTGATTAAGTCTCAGTTTCCGGTCTTACCGTATGTGGTGTCTTGAAATTTCCTAAATGCAACTATATGCGAAAATTGTATCGTTTCATTGAATGAATTCTATCTACAGAAGAGTTGAGATTTTCATATAAACAAAATGATCACAAAAATCCTAATGCAGCTAATAAAAAGAAAGGAAAATCTTTTTCTTTTTCTTTCTTAAAAGAAAAAATTAACACAAAATGCACTTAACAGATTTCGAGAGACATGCACAAAACAGATAATTCACTCAAAGGAATCTAGAACCAGATCTGAAACATGAAAAATGACCCACCAAAGCAAAGAAAACAACAAGATCTTCAAAGAACTATGTAATCTAAGTCCCAATGAAGTCAGGCAAAAACAAACAAGCTAAAAGTGAGGTACTTGCAACATATAATGCAAAACTCGTACAACTACCAGAGGAATGTGGAAATCAATCAATAAATTGACTGGATCAGCAAACCACAAATCCGACAGAAGGCTCGATAAGCAAAGCCACAAAGGCTAATATATAAAATTGGTGGAAAAAGGCGAACAACTGAAGGATGGAAAGAATATCCAGTCAGATAACAGTCCAACAAACTTCCAGGAGGTGTAAAAGAAGCAAAAAGACACAGATCCAAGCTTAAAAGACTGACAAACAAGCTAATTTAGAAAATTAACCAGTCTAGCGCGACTGTCAGACTGCAACTCGCGCTAAACAGAGGTTGGCGCGGGTTGTCTGAGAGCAACAAGCGCTAACCAGCACGACTGTCAAAAGAAAAATCGCGCTAATGAAGTTTTCCAGGCAAAAAAACAAAACGAATAGTTCCAGGCTTGGTTTCCAATATCTAGAAAGAGCCAGCAAGCAAGAAATAGCAAGAACTTCAACCCAGAAAGCTATTCAAACCAATAAACAAGAGAAAAATTGACATGCAAGGCAAGGTTGAAATTGTTCAGTTTGTAAGCTAAACTGGAGATTGACTGAAGTGGCATTGATCTACTTCACTATTGCATGGCAATAGTGTTTCGAAGGCTACCTGGCCGCTCTTCAGGCTCCGTCTATAGTTTACAAATCAAACAACACAAAAACAAACAACAAGTGGTTCCCCAGTTGAGTCGCCAAATTGTTGAACTGGTAAATCCCCTATGCGGACAGAGGCGATCCCACTAGCCCAACACGGGTCTAGCAACAATCACACCATGCTACACGCAGGTTCCTAATTGCATAAATCAGAGATCGATCATGATGGTCTACCTGGAATCCAACACTAGTAGTTGAAGAAGAAGCGCCGCTCCCGTCCCTTTGCTTTGGCTGGTCACAATCCTCACGCTCCACGTAAACGGACACCTGCACACGGAAAGAATGATACAAACACAAGCTTAAAATCCAGTATATGCAATTATATATCGGTAAGAAAATATACAAATCAAATACCATTGAAAGACACATGAGTGGAACCATAATGATAGTCGTTCATTAAACAGTAAAAACAGAGAAAGATTACAACCAAAGGAATCTGACGTTGAACCTCCTCTGACTAGGCAAGCAGCTAAATACGCCTTGCAAAGTGACCTCTTCTCTCTCAATATTTTGGCAGCATAACGCCTCTATATTTCTCAATTCCCACTATCACTCCAACATAATCTCAGCACTCACAATAGCTCTAGCAAAACTCGTTGGTTTAATGCAGGGTGACAGTCATTTATAGATGGAGGAGGAGGGAGTATGCATTGTATCAGGACACCTACTGAAGATTTAGCATTATCCCAGAATAGCCACTGAACTTGGTTGTCATGGATAAAAAGATGACACTCGACCACTTTCATGAGATTTTTCCCCCAGAGAACTGCATGAACAAAGAGGAAAAAACACTTCAGTGCGTGCTGGCTAAAAATCATAACCAAACTTAGGTGGTGCGGGCTTTGCTCTATGACAGAGCGTCCATGGACGCGCCCTCTTTTGAGGAATTGAGTCATTGGCGCGGGTAAGACACTGTGGACCCGCGCTAATGGAAAACTTGCACTTTTTAGGGCTAATCTGCAAAAGGTGTCTTCAGGGAGTTTGAAGTTCATACTCAGGAGAATCCAATGCAAGTGTTTTTAAGTTGTTTCACTCGTCACAGGTCCATAAATGCATCCTCCATTGTCCGAAAGCAAGGGAAATAGGGACGGTGACCAACGGTGACAAATTACTGTGTAACAATCCATAAATAAAGACTAGAAATTAATTAATTAATTAATTAATTATTCTAATGTTAATGGTTGATTTATTAAAAAATTATCAATTAAATAAACCTAGCCTAATAATTAACATTAAGTAATTAATTAAAAATAATAATGATAATAACAAAAATTTAAAAAATTAAAAATCATGTGTCGGCCCTTATATTAGGGTTCTTTAGTTTATTTATACCCAGGCGCTCAGCTCTTTCTCTCAATAATCTTACATTCATTTCTATATTTCTGAATTGTCCTGATGATGGACCCCCTTTGGGGTTTGAAACGTCGGTAGAATGAACTAAAAACTGTGGATAATCCGGATCATGAAGCTACAAAAAACTTCCACAGAGGCTTAAAATCCAACAGTCAATAAATTGCTATGTAACTAAAACTAAAGAGATTAGAGATTTAATAAATCAAATGAAAACAAGCTATGGATGACCTCACACATCGAGAAGTAGTATGGAGATTACATTGGCCAGTTTGGTTAAGCTATAGAATAGTACAAAAGTACTTTTGCTTCAGGAATTTTTCCTTCTCTGTTTCATGCTTTGTGGCTGACAGACATAATTTTGACACAAAAAGAACACATAGAAACAAAAATAATAATGACATATATACATGCAAAACCACACAGAGACATGGAAACATAAGAATATACCAACACAAAAACATAAGAATAAACAAACACAGAAACAGGAAAAATGGGAGCGCTCTCTCATAGTGGGCACATCAGACCACCACCGCCTTAGAGTGAAAGAGAATTCGAACAGAACGTATACCCGACTTTTCCGTACATTTCTATTTGTGTGGCCTGCTTTTGCGGGTTTTTCTCTGTGTGCTCAGCTTTTCTAGCTTTTCCACTTTTGTTAATGATCAAGTTTTACGATAAATACACATAACAGATAGGTTTTCTGAAATCCTACATATGTGCAAGGGCATTTTAAATAAATGGAGAATGATTTTCTTCGGTGATAATTAATTGATTCTCTCTTGGATTCTTCTTCAACTTAATGGCTATCTTTCTCGATGATGGAAGAGTGCATCCAATGCATAGTATCACATCGACAACCGAAAGTTTCATGATCTTCCAGACTCTGGGAAATCCTCTTTGAATGAAACAATTTTGTAGTGTGCAGAGATATTAATTGAAAGCACAACCATTCCGCATCTTCATAAAACAATGATCGAATGCATCTGGAGAAAAGAGGACATTCTATGAAGAAAAAATGTAAATAAAATTGAACAATTTATATCAAGTGTACATGTTGTTGTTTCTTTGCCTCTTAAACTTTATACAACTGTCAGATTGGATGACAGTTAGGTTTTAAATGCCAGCTGTGGAAGACAAATCAACGGAATTTCTTAGTTTCCCTTGAAATTAACTCAACGGTCACGGAGATGATGATTAAGAATGGTTACCGTTGCGTCGCATCCATTTTATTTATATAATTTTCATACTGCTCACTTTGTATATGCTTTTGTTGTTGTTGAAAAGCATGCTTTTGATGTTTTGACATTTCCAACCGTTTGATTTTCTTGCTATTAATAAAATTTGGAATAAGGGTGAAATGATTACCAAGACTTTTCGCATTTAGGGTATTTTTTATATATTCATTTTGTATATGTTTTTACTGTTCTTAAAAAAAGCATACGTTTTTGTTGTTACTCTTAGTTTGATTTTCTTCCTATGTTTTTGTTGTTGTTAGGAATATGGGTGAAGTGCTTATTGAAAGCTTTTGTTTTTGTATTTATGGAATTTCCAGCATATGATATATTTTATATTTTAATTAAGATTATGCACAATATTAAGAAAAAATTAAAAAGAGGTTATTATATTTTAATCATAACACTCATAACATTTAAAAAAAGTTATTTATGATTAAAAAAATTATTGTAAAGAAAATATCTAAAATGGGAAGTGATTAATAAGATTTGCATTTATAAAAAAATTAATATTTTTTTATAATTTTAATGTAATTAATCAACGTATTGTATCATTTTTTTATAATTTAGTTATAATTATTTAAAATATTAAAAAAATAACATAAAATTATTTATGAATCTCACTCTTTGTATTTATAAGATATTCAAATTTTAAATTTAAAACTAAAACTTATTGGTATAATCTTTATTTTATTTCACTTTTAAATTTTAACAATTTTTTACTATAACTTTCTATAAGTTCTAAATAATTTAAAAGTGAAATATCTTTTAGGGGTATAATTTTTTAAAATTAAATTTATATCAAATTACACAATATTAAAATCTTTTTTCTATTGTAACAATAAAAAAAAGTTTCTATCGTTGGCTAGATTGTAAGCTATCAAATAAAATTTTAAGTGAAATAGAAAAACCATAAGTTAATTGAATTCAGCAATAGTGTATGGAATTGATACACTGGCTAGAGGTACTCGACTTGGTGTGTTATAGAACCACTACTCAATGCTAACAAGTTCTTCCATCCCCAACAAGGTGCAATTTAAGGACAAGTTAGTAAAATAGATATATTTTCATTTTCATTTTAATATTTTAATTTTATTTTACTGGAATATATTTTCATTTTTATTCAATTTTTAATTCATTTTTAAAAAGTTTTAAAATTAATCAATTAAATAATTATTTGATATTGATATCATTATTATAGTCATAATTTGATAGAAATACAAAAGCAAATTGTTAAAAGATTATTCTATATGTCTTCTATCAACCTTGTGGAGTGAACATAAAATTCCTCACTTCTTAAGTTTCTTCCTTAACTCAAGAGGTATGAGAGTTCTTAAGAGTCTCACTTAGTAATGATGAGGATCATCATATACTTAGTTTGGTTTATAGGCTATAGGATTCATCAAGTATGGAAATTATCCAAACACCTTAACCTAGAATGTTACATAGCATCAACCAAATCCACATTTAATAAGATAATAAAATATTCCAACACCATCTTGTTTTCTCCCATAAAAATGACGATAAAATTAATAAAGTTTTTCTAAAACCATCTCTAAGAAATATGCCATCTAACAAACTCATACATTTAACTAGAGGATTACAATGTGTTTGCAATATTTCCCATGGGAGCACGTTATGAACTCCACATTTAATCTAGTTAATTGGCTTACAATGTGTGTTTAACCCATATTTCCCATGGGAGCATAGACGTTATGAACTCCACATTTAATCTAGTTAATTGGATTACGATGTGTTTAACCCTATTTCCCATGGGAGCATAGATGTTATGAACTCCACGCTTCTTTTTAGGAAAAAATCAACCAAATGGGCATAACACATTCTTATCTCTCTGTTAGGTCCCTACAATACTACTGATTACCCCATTACTATTGTAGTTTTAACCCTTATTAATATTGTTGTGCCCCTACTTTCCCCACATTGTTATTACTGTGCCCCAAAGAATCCCTCTATTGTTATTTTTGTGCCTTTATATTATTATGGATAGGTCGGTTGGGTTATATTGTGACTCCTTAAACTCTTATATATTGAAAGGAGGTTTCGTCATTTGAATCATAAAAGAATCATTCATTTGTGTAATGTAAAGGAGGTTGACCTCTCGAGGAGGTTGAATTCTAAGGCGTTGATCTATCTTTTCTATCTTTTTGTGAGCTCGTTTCATAACATTTGCTATCAAAGCTTTCGATTCTAGGGTTTCGCTACTCCAAATAGGTCATTGTGGCATTTTCGCTATAACATTTTTCTGTGACATTTCAGAAGCGAAAGAAAACCCATTTAAGACTAAATTGTACTAAACCTCAGATCTGAATTTCAGAGCTTTTCACGATATATTTGCGGAGATATGATCTGAGGAAGTTGGTCTTTTTGCAGACTCTTGAATTACATTCCAAACAAGTGACCTGGGGAAAATCGTCATAACTTTCTCTCTGAGCATCGGATTGAAATTTCGTAAGAAGGTATAGAGAGGATGGAATGTAGTTTCTTGTATATATTTTTTAGAGCCAAAGGTTGAAACAGGGACACGTGGCATGTCATACAAGTTCGCTATACTAAACTAGTCTATAATCAGGTCACTGTGGGAGATCTGGCATAACTCTTCCTTGGAGAATCCAATTTGGATATGACTAGTGGCTTTGGAAAGAGGACACGGAGGGCTACTATAGGTCATAATTTCATAACTTTATGATTCGAAATTACAAAGATACATCAGTGGCAATATCGAGCTCCTACAAAGTGAAAAAAGGTTTGTACATTCTTTTAAATTTCTGCTTAAGCTTGGTTTGAAAAATTATTTTGAAGGAATTCAAAGGGAATAGTAGAGAATTATTATCGGTAACTGATGCCCCAAGGAAAGGAAATGCAAACACCTAGTAAGCAACCTGAAAGCTCTAGCATGACTCATGAAGAAGAGGAAGAAATGCTACATGATATATCAAAATTACAAGACCAAGTGCAACAAACGTCACTCTCACAAAAGCTAACGGAAGCTAAGATAAATGGCGTGGAATCTAAGATAAAGGGCGTGGAAGCTAATATGAATGGCGTTGAAGCTAAGATAGACGATTTGAACATCAATTTGAAGACATATTTGAAGACAGACATGACAGATTTGAAGACAGATTTGCAGATAGACATGCCAGATTTGAAGACAGATTTGACAAATTTTCTACAAGAAATACTTACTAATGGTGAAAGGGTAGTAAAGGAAACTCATGATGCGAACAAAAGAAATGTTAATCATGATTTCATAGACTCTAATGTTGGATCGAAAACCCACCATATTCCAAAAATCGATATGAGGAAGTTTGATGGCAAGATCCCGCAACATGGATATTACAAATGGAGCAATTTTTCGAACTCAATAATGTGCAAAACGCACAAAAGGTATGTATTGCAACTTTATATTTGGAACCAAATAAGTTTTTATGGTATCAATTGCTTTGCTTTCATAAACAAATTATCACTTGGGAAATTTTTACAGAAGAATTGATAGCACATTATGAGGATACAAAAAGAAACACTTTTTTTAGCCAATTGATAAGTCTCAAACAAAAGGGTTCAATAATGGAACACATTGAGGAGTTCCAAAAATTGAACATAAGGGTAAAAAATATTCCAAAGGAGCATAGGATTGACACCACAACATTTGGAAGAAAAAATAACAAAAGGGATTTGTTACAGTTGCGATAGCAAATACACTAAAGGTCATAAGTGTGCTGAGAATAAATTATTCTACTTAGATTGTGAAGAGGAAGAAGAAAAGGAGCAAGAAATTTCAAAATAAGAGGATATACTCCAGTAACAAAGGCTAGATAAAGAAGAAATCAATCTGACCATATCTTGTAATGCATTGGCGCGAATTACCACTCCTCAAACCATCAAGATAAAAGGACAAATCAAGAAGAAAAAGGTAATAGTGTTGATTGATTCAGGAAGTACCCACAATTTTATTCATTGTAAGGTAGCAAAAGAATTGAATTGCTTCCTATATCCAACACCAAAGTGTCAAGTGATGGTTGCAAATGGAGGACCAATAAATTGCTCTGGAAAGTGCCATAATATCAAGCTTCCATGGGAGAATATGTATTTACTAGCCTAATGCTTTCCATTCCAATGGGAGGTGTTGATGTTGTACTAGGACTCCAATGGCCACAATCCTTGGGTACAATAGTTTTTACTTTTCAAGAACTTTTCATGAAATTTTCTGCGGAAGGAAAGGAAGTTGATTTAAGGGGTATTACAAGGAAATCAGGAAAGATAATCAGCTCTAACGGTATGGCAAAGCTCTTAAAAAAGGAACAAAGAGGTGTAGTTACACAATTATGTTCGCTAGATGTTTCCACATCGAAATCATCTATTTCTCTAGACCTCCATAAAGCCTTGGACAATCATTCCAAGGTATTTGAGACTCCCAAAGGTCTCCCACCTATTCGTGATCATGAGCATGCTATTCATCTGATTCCATGAAGTGTTCCTCCATACATCAGGTTGTACAGATATCCCTATGCCCAAAAGAGTGAAATTGAACGTATGGTTGCAGAAATGCTAGAGGCTGGTATAATTCAACCTAATCAAAGTTCTTTCTTTGCTCCAGTAGTATTGGTGCACAACAAGGATGCATCATGGTGCATGTGTTTGGATTATAGGGATCTCAACAAGCTCACTATTAAAGATAAGTTTCCCATTCCTGTCATTGATGAATTACTGGATAAATTGCATGGATCAATTTACTTCACCAAGTTGGACCTTCTTTCAAGATATCATCAAATCAGAATGAACATTGAAGACATTCCGAAAACAACATCTAGGACTCACGAGGGTCATTATGAATTTTTGGTCATGCCTTTTGGTCTTACCAATGCACCTTTTACGTTTCAAGGTTTGATGAATTCCGTTTTCAAACCCTTCCTTAGAAAGTTTGTGTTAGTATTTTTTGATGATATACTAATCTATAGCAAGTCTTGGAAGGATCATGTTGAACATGTTG
>APFE031152524.1:3668-22593 GCA_000404065.3 Pinus taeda
GAGGGGGTGAGGAGCAAGACGTTGAGGAGGAGGAGGGGTCAGAGGATGAGTAGGAGCAGGGGAGGAGGAGGAGTGGGAGTGGAAGGAGGAGAAGGATGAGGAGGAGGAGAATGAGAGGGGGAGGTAGAGGCAAAGGTGGAGTAGGGGGTGAGGAGGAGGAGGATGAGGATGAGGAGGAGCAGCGGGGGAGGTAGAGGCTGAGGAGGAGGAGGAGAGTAGGTAGAGGTAGAGGAGGAGTAGGAGGAAGGGCGGAGGTATTGGAGGTATTGGAAGGGGAGATGAGGAGGAGTGGTTGGAGGATGAGGGAGGGAGGAGGGCGGGGGGAAGCAGAGGAGGAGGAGGAGGGCAAGGTTAGAGGCGGAGGAGGAGGAGGAGGAGGATGGGGTGGAGGCAGAGGCAGAGGCAGAGGAGGGGGGAGGAGGAGGAGGAGGAGTAAATCAAGAAGAACCAAGCATTGGTTTTGCACTCCCATTATGTATTTACGCTAAATTTAATTTTGGTGTCAGGCCCATTGACATTTGTATTAGAGTCATAATTTATTGATGTCTTTTCCAACATGCATACAATGTGGTATACTACATTTGTGCATTTCCTTCTCCACTTCTAACCCTAGTTCCTTCTAGATTGGAATATAATTTGTGCCTCTTATCTACTTTAGTTATAATTATTAAGATGTCTATTTCCTCAAAGAAACTTATGTTCCAAAATATGCGTGTTTAATTAATTACACATATTACTGTTAAATATATGAATAATAACTTAGTAAGATTTAGTTCCCTACAATAGTGTATATTTGGAGCATTTTCGTACTAAGGGTGAATCAAAATACTCATCCAAAACCATATCAAAGACAAATTCCATCATTACATCTAGATGCACCAATCATCACAATATAAAATTACATAGTCTCGTACTTCATAACAAGACCTGTCTTCCACGAGTAAATTTTTTAGAATTTGTTTTAGGATGGAACCCACTTAATTAACCATAAATTTATTTATGTCCATTTATATACTTTTATTTGAAATATTTCTTGGTGTTGACCATGATCTATTTAAATTGCACTTGTGATTTTATCTTTTCTATTTTCCATTTACCTCATTAGAGTTCAACATTTCTTCCCTTAAGATCTCTTATAAGTATCATCTACATTCTAGTTAAGCTATGTCCTTGCATACAAATCATTGACTCATAATTTTAATTTTAATATGAGTAAAGTAATATGGTGATAGTATGATAGAAGAGGTCTCCTATTGGTACAAAATTAAACATAGTATTCAACTTTCTTTATTCCCCATTACTCTTTTCAACAATTCCATGTCTATTTATCCTACATGATGACCACATCCCTAGAATTTCTCATCCAAATTTTTAATCCAATAATCATACGCTACAATGTGTTCATTTATCGAGTTTGAATATGAACAAGGTCTATCATTTAAAGTATTTTAAACCATTTTTACCTCATGGCTCATGGTATAGAGTCCTTGTGCCCTCCTAAGAGAATTTAACAACAACTTAAGTTTTGGGGAACAAATAAAGAAATAAAAATTTTACCTAATAAGAGTTGAACATTTCTTCCCTTAAAATCTTTCATAAGTATCATCTACATTCTAGTTAAGTTATGTCCTTGCATAGCAATCATTGACTCATAATTTTAATTTTAATATGAGTAAAGTAATATGGTGATAGTATGGCAGAAGAGACCTATTGGTACAAAATTAAACATAGTATTCAACTTTCTTTATTCCCCATTACTCTTTTCAACACTCCCATGTCTATTTATCCTACATGATGACCACATCCCTAGAATTTCTCATCCAAATTTTTAATTGAATAATCATACGCTACAATGTGTTCATTTATCGAGTTCGAATATGAACACGGTCTATCATTTAAAGTATTTTAAACCATTTTTACCTGATGGCTCATGGTATAGAGTCATTGTGCCCTCCTAAGAGAATTTAACAATAACTTAAGTTTTGGGGAACAAATAAAGAAATTAAAATTTTACCTTCTACATAATTTACAACACTTAATAATTAGGAAAAATAGAACAGTGAACAATTTTCCATTTATACTTATGGAAATTAATTAACACATGAATTGTTATTATTTCTTGTATTACTCTGAACCCTACCACAAAATGTAGACAGACCAGATAGTGTATAAAGTGAACAACTGTCACAAAATTTATTGGATGAATCCTATCTCCTAGCTCATTGAAGTAGATCATTCCATAGATGAACATCATCAAACATTACAAACCTTCCATTGTGAGTGGAGAAAATTTCATGTCTCCAGATACACAGGATTGTATTGCTAATTTGACCAAAACATTTCACTATTTCTTTTTCTTTGGGTGTTTAGACAATTAAATTAATTTAATTTACTTCAGTTAGCCTCCTTCCTCAATTCATTATTTAAATTGTTCGGGATATGTCTTTCTGAATTCAATGAATTAAAAAATTCCTCAACAGAACAAATTTTCCAATTGTCCAAACCAGGTACAATAATTTTAACCTAATTAGAAATGGATTTCATTCAACCTACTTCCTCAATTCATTATTTAAATTTAAATAGGGCAAGCAACGTCTTCGATAATTAACATTAGAAAACCCTCAATCCTCTTCACCCATACCTAGTACAATAATTTTCAAGAAGAGTTTAAAAGAGGGATGGAAGGCTAGCATATCTGGTGATTATGCAATTGCATATGCTTTTCCTACCTCCCATATGATGCACCAGAATGGCTTCAGGAAAAAATCATTGGTCACCCCTCTCAAATTAATCCATAAATTGCCATTGTTTCTAGTTGTGACTAAGAATGAAGAGAATAGCTATGAAATCAAGGAGAATTGGCAAGAATTATAGTAAAGTGAGCCAATATACCTTAAACCATAATTGAAACACTAGACAGAAAAATCATGCAAATTTCCTCATATGAGCAAGCCATCATAAAAGAAGGCTATGTGAGAGTCATCATTGTTGTCATTGCCAACATTTTCCCTAAGACTCTTATGGAATTTGAGTCTCCACACATGGCTGAGCCTTGCCCATTAGGATTTCAGATTTTCAACAACACCCCACTCTCCTCTTTTGATATATAATTTTTTGTAACAGTGGCCTCAAGGACATTTCTCAGCCTCCGTTACTAAACGACTGCAACACCTTGTGATATCTCCCTCTATGTAAGAATTCAAAGGAAATATAAATAAAAATGCATCCAATACAGTTTTAGCACTGAAGATGATGAAATTTGATACCAACGTGTGGGTAGGACGAGTATTTATATCGAAGAACTACTAATCGAACAAACATTGTGTAACCTCCATGCAAGAAGAAGTTAAGACAGGAGAAGATAATATGAGCAAGATTTTCCCAGTGTGACTTGTCTATGTGCAAGTAGGGACAAGTGTTATCCAAATTACATAAGAAGACAGGAGAATAACAACTCACAACAAGTTGTCATTTGCTTGCTACAAGTCTGGTAGCTTCACTCGCTTGCCTGCCTAAGGGATAGTTGTCCTCGACCTAAAGAACACCTCATGCTCTTATTACATTTTCACCCAGAAAGAAACTCATACATAAGACCTTTATAAGTATTAGGATTACGTGAGGTGAATAAGGTTTTTGTTTTCAATATGGAATGCAATTTCAATGCTTTAAGGTATTAAAGGCATTCTTTATCCTTATTTGAGCAATGAGCGATAATAATTCGATACTTGGCCATGGAATGTCCAACCAAGTCTCTTTTTCTTAGATAAGGTGGATACTCACATTGTTCTCCCTGAAACCAAGAAAGGATAACCATTATCCTACACCAAATTCCTTTCAATGCCTCTAGATCAGCAGATAGGGCCAAAGAAAAGGCATTATTGGGGACTGAGAGGGAAACAACAACCCTTAATGGGATTTTATCCAAAAACCTAGTTGGGAAGGTGTCTCTTTAGCTTTAAATCTACCAATAAAATGAACTACTTCAGAAAGCTACCAAAATCCAACATCATCACTCGTAGTAAAATATTATAGGGACGGTGTAGACACACAATCAGTTAACCCAAGATTACTTAAAAGAAAGTAGGTGGAAGTGATTTAATCCATGTTGTGATTCTAATACCCAAAAATTGGATTTTGATGTATTTGGAATGTTTTTATTTGTATTTAGTATCAAACAAACCTATGGCTTCATTATAAACTATTTTGATAGTTTATTTTAGTATCATTCATTGTCTCGATATTTTTTTTCATGGTCATGATTTATCTCTAGCACTTTTAACTACTTTTGTAACTTTAGAGAATGCTCATTTCCTTTTTAAGAAATAACCCTGAGGCTAAGGTTCTATAAAATTGAGAAGCACTCTCTATGGATAAACAAAAATGATCATTTCAAATACATTAACAAGAAGGTTTACAACACCTATCCATCGATATTCGTATCATTTATACGGTAGATTGGGTCCCAACTTCCCTGTTGACAATCCTTAGAAATTAAAACTTGAAATCACCATATTTGCTTCATGCCTATTCGTGGTTCTAGCATTGCACTAGATGTCCAAGGATTTAAACATATGGGCATTCTTAACTTGGTAGGAAAGATTCCGAGCATCTAAAATGGCATCACTAGAACGTCACATTTCTTGTGGTGTGCCTTTCACACTACACTTTTGTAGGGCTTCTCAGGGCTTGAGCCAGCGACCATGAATGCATATTGT
The DNA here is from genome assembly GCA_000404065.3 of Pinus taeda. Lineage (NCBI taxonomy): Eukaryota > Viridiplantae > Streptophyta > Pinopsida > Pinales > Pinaceae > Pinus > Pinus taeda. The sequence goes on from APFE031152524.1 coordinate 8,384, forward strand.
ACTCATTAAGATAATTGAGGATATTATGTTAAGCATAGAATATATTTAATTCATATTAATTGCATTAAGTAGTTGATTCACTTTAGGTGATGGCAAGGAAATTCTTTCATGGATGCGGCTTGACAACATTCGCTGCCTGCAAACTTATTAAAATTTCCTCTGAAATTTCAGTTTGATTTCAATCATAAATTATGATTTTATACTTATGTTAGGACCATGTTTTCGCATAAATATTCAAAGTTACAATTGTTCATTAGCCCAATGTATGGTTCAATTAGTCATACTTTCTTGTTCTAAAATATTGAAGCTCATTGCAAGTTAGTAGTAGCACTTATTGGGGTTTTATTTGTAAAAATATCTTAACAAATTCCTAAAAGAAATTCCATTGATTGTCTTTAATTTTAGAACATTCCAATTTACCATGATTCTCCTTTCTACTTTTTTTTGTAAGAAAATTTCAATATTTGAGTTATGTAGAGTATTGTAACTTACTCTTTTAAATGCTCACATATTTTACTTCTTGGCCATGTTTATCTCTCTAGAGACACTTTAGGTCCCTAAAGACTTCTTTGTGTGAACAATATAGTAGGTTCCAATATATATTTTTTTGGGGGGGAAGAAATAGAGAAGAATTTATGAGTTTTACAAAACCTTTACTTTTTGGCAACTTATTAATTTTACAGATATTAATGTCTATAGACTTATGTTATAAGTCTCCTCATTTTAACAATCTTATTATGTCTAAAACTAATGAAATTAAAGCATGAGTGTGTAGAGTAAGTTATATGCATACACAAGGAATATGTTGGGCTAGAGTATATGTGTAATAGGGTAGATCCTATTAGTATGCACAAGGTGGGGCAAAATCTAGCCTTTCGCTCTGCATATGTCTGTCATATTTTTTTTCTTTTTTTCTTTTTTTCTTTAGCATAAAGATGTTATAGGAAGAATGCAAACCACCAAGCTTATTGAACTTCCTAATTTAGGACCTAAAGCTCATTCATACCCTATAGAGGTGGGTTGTTTCTTAGACCATAATACTTGAACTTAGAGTTGTCATACCATTCATCACATACCTCCTTGATCCAATATTAAAACCCCATATTTTCTTCCTTCACTAAATTTAGCTTGGCTTAAATACGCAATAGTTTTCATATTTGTTCATATATAATCATCCAATAGACAAGGTTAATACCTGTAATTCTACACATGCATACATCACATCGTAATGAAAGGCATCAATCATGATCATTTAAGATCTTACAGTCGAGTTTCGTTCCTTTGAGGATTTAACACAAGGATTAATGGACTCTTTATCATAAATTCACTGTAGTTAACTTGTTGATATAACATGTCCATAGTCCTGCTGGCATATCTTATGCAATACTAATCACAATGAATAAATAGTTAATATGACCTTTAGTAGATACAATTCATAGTGCAAAAGGCCTACCATGGATAAGATGAACCACTAGCTCTATGGTGGCAATCTTAAAACATAATTATTCATCCTACCTAGTTGTTTCATGCATCATTATTCAATTATCTTTGTACACAAAGATCACACATGTAGCTATAAACATATGTTGAGATAATTCGACAATATACATGGTAAGGAAAAACATACAACAAATCTCATGAAATGGAATTCTATAAGAGAAATTTAAATAATGTCACATGGAAAACCGAGCACCACCACCACACCTAGAACTTCCTGCTTCCAGTTCACCCCCGAGCTGAGTGTTATTTTCCTGTGAGGATTTTGCTTATCAAAGCTTGCGTTTTCTAGGGCAAGGCTTTTATTCTTTTCCTTAACTTAGCATCTTTCTCCAACTAAGTAGTTTAATGGATATTTATCTCCAAATCCATTAATCTCATCTAGATTTGGATCTAGAAGTCTTATTATGAATATTATTGATTCCCATTCACCAATGGGATTTGCAAGAATCTCCTCTCTTGGTGTTTCATTATTCTAAGTGATTAATTATTTTATTTATTTCATAAATTATTTACTTTTCTTATTACATGTTAGACCTACTTTTTCTCATCTTAGGTTAGCAAAGTTTTACATACAAGGGAGGGGTGTTACATATATGCAATTTTAAACAACATAGAAAATACAAATTTAAATAAGCAAACATACAATTTTAAATTTTTAAATATGAAACACAAATACAAATTCAAATAGAAAAACACATAATATATATTTCCAATTTTTAACAAATCTCCTTATCCTACCTTGGAATTTAGCTGCTAAACTCTCGTTTTGTAAAGTTTCTTTATCTTTTCTATATTTAATCGTTAAGATGCAATACTAGCAAGGGTATCTTTAGCCTGCCTGTAGACCATCATTAGTAATTCTATAACAGACTCCACAATCATTCTCAATTTAAGAATAAAGTGGTTCTTGTATCGTCTTTTAACCTTATTTTTAAGACTTATGTCTGAGATTTCTAGTAAACATGATTTAGTGGATGAAGATGGAACTAACCATAACATGCAACCTATAATAGTTTCCTTACCTACATCAATGATATTAATTAAACTCTACGATCATGATCATCCATCATTATTATAGGTCTTGTTTCCATCATGCATAACAAATTGGTTAATTAAATCTAAATTTTAGACAATGCATTATATAGGTATTGTATCTCATACACACACTAGGTACTGTCAGAAACCTGGTGACATTCAAGTCAATTTCATTGGATTTAAAATCCTAATAATTTTATTAGCACACAAACCCATGTAATTCATTCAAAACATTCTCACGGTGAGGAAACTTAAGAAACCATCTCATAGAAAAACTAGAACAATAACATAGACTTAATAAATATTATCGTAAACAAACCAAAATTATGAGAGAGGGTAAGAATCATCATACAAACATGCCACACATCTGACACTAACTAAAACTTTACGTGGAGAGAGGAGAAACACCACCCAGCTATGAATCACCTATGATTCCAGATAGCCAAAGATCTTGCCAAGGTTCAACTTCCCTCACTTAATCAATGCACTAGATATTTAATAGACTCTTTCATGATTTAGTTACCAACAGTGGTGTTGTATTAATACAAAGTCATGTTGTAGAGTTAACGTTCCTACCTTAGTAAGACAAAAATTCAGGTTTCCAGAATTGAATTCCCTTCTGAGATAAGACAAACGCAAAATGTAGTTTTTAAATGGGAAACATCAATCTAAAGCTTTTCTCGTTATGTTTCTAAAAGCTAAGAAGGCGGAGCTTTGTGGGGTGTGGAATTTTCATGTTGCTTTAGCAGCCGTTTCTTTTATCCATTGTTGCTCTGGCTGGAAAACTGACCGCTTTGCTATACTTTTCTCCGAAAATAAAACTAAAAGTCATTGCGTCCACGTTGGCAAGGTTTACATGCCAACAACGGTTATAATTTTACTATATGTACATCTTATATTGAAAAATTCTTATCCGTAAACCATACGTAAAATTGTTTTTTATTGTTTCTCATTGGATGCTTTTACCAGCATTATTCTCTAAGCATTTTTTAGGGTAACCCTATATCTATAAGCCAAAAGTAGGCTTTTGGGATTGAACAATTTCGTACCTCTCTTGGTCATTGGATAAGGTCGATCTCTCATGTACGTTTCTCATGCAATAAGGATAACAGGCACTGACAGTTCCATAAACAATAAAAACAGACACTGAAACCGACATTCATCCCATCCTGAACGTGAACGTGAAAAAATGACTGCGCATGAGGATCAAGCAGCATACGCATGTATTCAGCCCTAATCAAGCAGCATACGCATGTATTCAGCCCTAATCCATAGGGAGGAGTAAAAGTATGGTGAATCACATGTCTCGGCTAATTTTCCCGAACTTTTTCCAGAACAAAATAAGAGCTAGCTTCTGTCCGTCGACATAACATGTGCAGAAGCTCCATCCCCGTGCCTCGATTTCATATTCAGATTGACAATTCTTCCTAGTTATTCCTCTCCTCTTCCATCAACAAGTTTCCAAAAATGCTTGGAGACAACCAAATTGTTTGTTAAAAAACTTCACAGGTTGAGACTGCCTCATACGTCCCAAAGGTTGAGTTTTATCGCTATCATCTGAGAAAGGTTGAGTTCTCCGTTGTGAATGTTGAACTAGCCATGATATATCTTCCTTAATGGGTTAGTCCATTTCATGGGAATCAGTTGTTGAGTACGGTAATCTAATCACGGTGGTGAAGTCCTCCCTACAATGGATGGATTGGTGGTGGTTATCACCTAATGGGAAACAGGGTGACCGGGTAGACACAGAAGTGGACCAAGTCTTTTCATATTTCTAGTTGACATAACCCATCGTGTGCTTTTTCCCACTACGCATTCACCCCACGCAATGTAATATCGACATTATGGATGAGTCCGTTTATGTCATAATTTATGGATGAGTCCTTTTATGTTGATAATTTGTAACGTCCCACTGAAGTCGATATCATGAAAATAGAGTCAAAGGAATTTTTGGAGGAGGTCATATTTTGTAGTTTTAAATTCCAGAATTCTTCAATTCCTCAATAATATAATACTATAATACGCCCAAGAATCCATAACAACACCTTTACCTCGAAAAAAATGTTCTTTATATGACAAAGCGGATTACATCGTTGTTTGATGTAGGATTGATTGAAGCCTCTTGACAATTCTTTAGGATTTAACCCTCTATTAATTTTTTTGATACCATATGGTCTTCTTAGAGGACATATTTGAGCATACAACCTAGATGGGGTAGAAAACATCTTCCACCAAAGCATAAAAACTTCCTCCTTAATTAAATTGCTTGATATAATATCCTGTTGCATATATATTGAATTAACATATGTATATTCATGGTTCCTCAATAAACCATTAAGGAATCCTAACTTTCTTTAACAACAACAAATAAATATGACATTAACATGTTCTAAGCTTCAAATTTTAACTTCACCTTTATGGAGGACGTTTTTTTTTAAACTCGTAATGGAAATCCCACGGAGGTGGATTGGTCCATAAGAATTAGTGTTTGAAATTTTTGTTTGATACCTTTGGTAACGAACCTCCTTAGCCTACCATAGAATTTACCTCCTAAGCTCCCATTCCACAAATGTTTATTTTGTTCTATATTTAATCGTTAAGAAACAATACCACTTGGTGTATCTTTAGCCCGCCCTTATATCATCATTAGTTATTATGTAATAGACTCCATAGTCATGATCAATTTAATTATAAAGTGCTTCTGGTATGGTCTTTTAACCTTATTGTCAAGGCTTATGTGTGAGATTTCTAGTAAACATGATTTAGTAGATGAAAACGAAACTAACCATAACTTGCAACCTATACTAATTTCCTTACCCGCACAAATGATCTTAATTAAACTCTAATATCATGATCATCCATCATTATTATAGGTCTTGTTTCCATCATGCATAATGAATTTCTTAATTAAATGCAAATCTTAGATCAGGCATTATACAGGGAACCCATATATGCATAACTATATGGGTGTTCCATTAATTCCTTATACTGCATGCAAGAGCATCTAATTTCATTATGTTTGATATAGACCATGGTGAACCTTTGATAATACTATGGGAGGGAAACACAAAGACCCCAAAGCTTATCTTGATAGCTGTTTGATGTAGGTTTGATTGAAGTCTCTTGAGAATTCTTTCGGATTTAACCCTATATTTAATTTTTTGATACCATATGGTCTTCTTAGAGGACGTGTTTGAGCATACAACCTAGATGGGGTAGAAAACATCTTCCACCAAAGCATAAAAACTTCCTCCTTAATTAAATTGCTTGATATAATACCCTGTTACATATCTATTGAATTAACATATGTATATTCATGGTTCCTCAATAAACCATTAAGGAATCCCAAGTTTCTAAACCATTAAGGAATCCCAAGTTTCTTTAACGAAAACAAATAAATATGACATTAACATGTTCTAAGCTTCAAATTTTAACTTCACCTTTACGGAGAACGTTTTTTTTTTTTTTAACCCGTAATTGAAATCCTATGGATGTGGATTGGTCCATAAGTATTAGTGTTTGAACTTTTTGTTTGATACCTTTGGTAACGAACCTCCTTAGCTACCCTATAATTTAGCTCCTAAGATCCCATTCCATAAATGTTTATTTTGTTCTATATTTAATCGTTAAGAAACAATACCACATAGTGTATCTTTAGCCTGCCCTTATATCATCATTAGTCATTCTGTAATAGACTCCACAGTCATGGTCAATTTAATTATAGAGTGCTTCTTGTATGGTCTTTTAACCTTATTGTCAAGGCTTATGTGTTAGATTTCTAGTAAACATTATTTAGTAGATGATTTTTAGTAAGCATGATTTAGTAGATGAAAACGGAACTAACCATAACATGCAACCTATACTAATTTCCTTACCTACATAAATGATCTTAATTAAACTCTACTATCATGATCATCCATAATTATTATAGGTCTTGTTTCCATCATGCATAATGAATTGCTTAATTAAATACAAATCTTAGATCAGGCATTATACAAGTAACCTATCTCATAGACACACCAGGTACCGTTAGCAACCTGATGATATTCAAGTCAATTTCATAGGATATATTATAGACCCATATATGCATAACTAAAAGGATGTTCCATTAATTCCTTATACTACATGCAAGAGCATCTAATTTCATTATGCATGACATAGACCATGGTGAACCTTTGATAATACTATGGGAGACATTCCTCCATAATTATTCCACATGCATGAAAACTTGCAACACACTAAAGCATGCTACTCTTTGCTACCACTGTAAAGATAATCTTAATAACTTTGAAATGCATATGAGAGCACACAACAGTTACGTGCATTATTGAATCATTCATTTTCTATAAAAGAGGAAATTATGTAATTCATATATCTTAATTGTAGGATTTAGCATCCTAATAATTTTGTTCGTACACAAACCCATGTAATTCATTCAAACATTCTCATGGTGAGGAAAATTAAGCAATTATCTCATAGAAAAATTGGAATGATAACGGAGACTTAGTAAAATCTTCTCATAAAAACTTGGAACTATAACAGAGAGAGAGAGAGAGAGAGAGAGAGAGAGAGAGAGAGAGAGAATCATACAAACATCCCATACATTTTAGACCAACTAAAACCTCTCTTGGAGGGAGGAGCACCATCACCCAACCATGAATCACCTTTTACTCCCTTCGAGCCGAAGATCTTGCCAAGCATCAACTGCCCTCAATTGATCAATCACGAGGTTTTTAATACCCTCTTTCATGATTTAGCTACCACTATCGACATCCTGCTTTTATGGATTTTTCCATTTTCCTATGTCTTTTTTGCTAAATCTCATATTTATATCCAGGAGGCTTTTCCTCATAAAATCTTGCCTTTATTTCCCATGAAGCTTTTATGTTTGATGGATCTTTATCTCCCATCCATCCGATGGATATCTAATCCATCCAAACTTATCTATAATGTCATATAGAAGCTTATTATGAAAGATTCATCTCTATTCCCATTCCTCATGGGATTTGGAAAGAATCTCCTCTCTCTTGGTGCTCCACCCTCTAAGTGATTTATTTTATTAATTTATTAATAACACATTTTCTTTTCATAGTACATATCACCTAGCTTTCGTCATCTTAGGTTTAGAATAGTTTAACCCACAAAGGAGGGTATCACACCTAGCTTCCCTCAACTTAGGTTTACAATCATTTAAAAGACAAGGGACGATATCAAACCTAGCTTTAACTCAGCTTAGGTTTACAATAATTTAGCACACAAGGGAGGATATCACACCTAGTTGTAACTCAGCTTAGGTTTGCAATAATTTAGTACACAAGGGAAGGGTGTTAAAAACCTAAGGAAACACACATAATACAATTTCAAGTTAATATAAAACAAAACACCCAAATATGAAAATGCAACATTAAATAAGCAATCAAACACTATAAAAAGTAAAACATATAGTACAAGTTCAAGCAAACAAACAATATACAAATTAGACTAAACACAAATTATGCAATTTCAAATAACTAATTGCACATGATAAAATTTCAAGTCAATAAAAGAAAACGCTCAACTATTCTTATCTAGCTTTAAAAACACACACACACACACACAATATACAAATTAAAATCTACATTATGTTTACCCATTCAAACTCATAATTCATCACAATAAACACATGATTACAATTCCAAATTACATACAAATATTCATAAATAAACATGGATACAAGCATTCACATATATATGGGATTTTAATTAAATAAAAATACAAAATACTAGACCAAATAAGCAAACACACTATATAAAATTTGGTCTCAAAATACAAAAGAAAATAATCATTATTAGGACAACCCACATATAGATATGAAATTTCAAAAAAGAAAACACGCAATTCAACTAAACACACACACAAATTCAAAGTAACATGGTATAGTATCAATTCAATATATGAACATAAAGACATAAATACATTAAATTATATATGTATACCATTATCTAATTATATAAAATATAAATAATAGAATATAAAAAGCTTTAAAAATCAACTAAAATGAAAACCAAAAAAAAATAAAAAACCAATATGAATGGCCTGTTAAGTATAATTATATTTAGTGTTTTTCAATGCATGGTGAAAGATTGTATAATTTATATTTTTGTAAAAAATATATATATATATATAAGTTATATATATATATATAATATATATATTAATATAGGAATTTGTTTTTTTAAAATGTAAAGGTGTGTTATGAGTTAGATGTGAATGGGATAAGTGTTATAATATGAATGGATGATCATTGAAGTGTAATATGACATGCCTAAAATATAAATGTTCTAAAGTAAATGTATCTTTAAAAAAATAGGTTTTGACGGGTATGAGTTTAAAGAAAAGTAATCAACACAAACAAAGATAACTACACTAAGATAACTACACTGGTGAAAGAAAAATGGTGCCTCATCCTTCTTGAGAACTAGGAAGGAGTTTAACCCTTTCCATAAAAAATATTTTTATTAATAATTGTGTGCATAATTCTCTTACAGTATTTGAGAGAAGGAAATAATAATATATAACTACATCAATATTTACTCTAAAAAAAACCCTTCCACCAAAACTAGGAGGTGACCTCCTGTAAATAAATTTGCATGCAATACCACATAAATATTAGAGAAAAATGTATATTTTTAATAAGATATAATGAAAATTATCAATTTGTCTTGAAGATTATCAATTTGTCTTTTATATAAAAGTAATAAATCTTTCTATCACATATTTAAATAATGAAAAAAAATAGGAATCCACTTTTGAAAATGTATATTTTTACACCCAAAAGGGAAAAACCTATAGATTAAACAAAGAAAGAACACAATACACCACAAGTCATGTTAGAAAAAAATAATGGGTTAAACTAATAAAGAAGAGGTTATATTAGAAAACCACAAAATAAACTAATACACAATAGATTAAACCCAAATACAGAGCTATCAGAAGTCATTAAAAATCTAGTGATGCTTGAATTCATAGGGGATAACTTCTTGAATGAATGACAGAAAAACTATCTCTAATAAAAATTATTGAGGATGATTGAAAAAATAAAGAAAAAATTAAATTTAATACAAATAATTGAGGAGGAAGGAGAGCCTTAAGTTCAATAAAATTGGCTAAAGCACGATATTTCAACTAATCAAAAGGAGAGATACAGTGCCATCTCTATATACCTAGAATTGGGATTCGATTTCACGTTCAACAAGCTAATTGGAATGCCTTGAACAAAAACAATGTCAACCACCTCTTTCCTTCCATATTTCATTCATTTTCATGCAACGTCAACTCTTCATTCACTCCAATAATTTACACTGCACCAAACCGAAATACAAAGTTATGAAATGGAATTAATTCTTACAGCAAGGCAGAGATGAATAAAAACATTGAAGTTAAATAGAATCTAATCCAAACCATTTTTTAGAGATAATTGATTTCTTTGAGCCCAAAAAGTCAGTACACAACTCATCTTTCCTCCTCTTCCCTTCTCTTTTAAGCCTCCTCCTCTATCCCGCACAACCATGACTGACTCAAACACAGACTCAACACAGATAGACCCAAACTCTAACCACACATATAGCCAAACACACAAGAATAATCACAATCGATATAGACAAAGGGTAAGGAAGATGTTGGAAAAATGATAAGACTTAATATAGGGATTTCTCACTTCTCAATGGCCACAAGAGTTTTACCACCGCTACTTCCTCTCGGATTCCATGCTCTCTCTTCAATTGAGAGTCCATGCTTTTTCAAATTTCAATCGAATCCACGCCTCTTTGAAAATTTCAGCGGATGTTTTTTTTGGTCTATGTTCGATGGATGCTTCTGTTTGTTTCTTTTTTTTGGTGGTTCTTTCCATTAATGCTTGCTTTTCTCCCCTTCAAACAAAGATCTTTCCAACACACATATTTCCAATAAGGCTTCAATTCATGCTTTTACCATTTTTTATTTATTCCATTTCGTTAGTTACATTATTATGGATTTGACATTTAGAATTTGTTGTGGATTTAATTTTCATTTTAATATTTTATTTCTTTTTGAGTATGTTTGAAACAGGGTGTTCAAAGCACTCGAGAGTTTGTCTAACATATCCTATTATTTTATTTATTTTTAATTTTATCTAATAGTTATATAAATTTATTGGATATTAATATCATTTTTTATTTCTAAATTGCAAAGGAATATGTATGTAGTGTAGCATCTTGAAAAATTTGCAAAATGGTTTTTAAGAAGTTTTAAAAGAGGTAAGTGAAAATATGTGTCCTAAATGAAAGGCAAGGTCTTTGATCTAGGTATGAATTAGTGTAGAAATATAAACAAAATGGTTAATAAACTAAGATGAACCTTAGAACACTTACCTCATCATATATTTCACATTACCATGACTAAAAAAAATCATGAAGATCTCAAAACTCTACCCAGGATGAAAATTAATTATGAAGGTGGAATGCAGATATCAAAATTCTAACCGACATGAAAATTACTTATGAAGTTGATAGGTCAGATATTGTCAATAATGTGAAAGCTAAAATTTAAGACAAGGAATTGCTCCAAATCATCAAAGGTTGATCTTCACTAGGCATGATCTTGAAGATGATAGAAGCGTAGTTGATTATAATATTTAGAAGAATGTACCCTTCTTCTTGTCCTTCATATCCCAAGTAATATGTAGGTCTTTGTGAAGTTGTTGACTTCTGAGACTATTATAGTTGATGTTAATAGCTCTGATGTAAATGCTAAAACTCAAGATAAGGAAGGACTTTTGCTATATTAGCAAATGTTGATCATCATTGGGATAAGAAACCTTAGGATAGGACATTTAAAGTTTTATTCTAAATCAATTGACTCTCCCCCTTGTTCTTTTTCTATGTGGTGGTATGCAAAATTTTCTCAGTAACCTGAACTTGAGTGTTAGAAATAATTGATGATAACAACGAAATTATTTTAGATGAGGATGGAGTTCCTCCATATTTAGAGTTTGATCTTTATTGAGAAGTAAGGACAACTCCTATAGGTAAGGGAAAGACTATCACCTTAAAAATGGTACAAAACCTACATTTAATGAGGTGGGCACCATTTTCATAAATAGTAGTAGCAATGATGTTCAAGAGAAGCATAATCATCTTATTAATGCATATGATATTGAATTTGGTTCATATTCTATCCATTTTCATTTTCTACTTATTTTGAGAGGTCAATAGTTTTCACTACCACTATTCAATTTGGTTTATTGATCCTTTTCCTTTTCCATTCAAAATATTTTCTCATATGAATCACTTATTATGGTTCGCTTTTATCTCCACCTATATTCTCATTATGCGGAGTTGTCTAATTGTTGTAATCATTTGGATTCTTTTTGTCCTTTTGTGTCTTCCATAAGTTTTTTCTATCTATTATTAGAGTAGGATTGTTGTCCATTTTACTTAACTAGGAAATAAATTTCATAAGTTCTTTTAGAAATGTAATTAAATATTGTCTATGAAACATAATGTAGTTGGATTTGAGATTTAGTCGCATCGGAGGCACTTGGGTGGTGGAAATTCTTTTAACTAATTTGTGTCAACTACAAGTCTATATATTTTTATTCAAAATTTAAAGAAAAAAACCATAAAACAAAAAAATGTTATAAAATGAATTATGATTATTATAAAAAAATAAAAGTAAAAATTCCTCTTCGGGCCCTTGGGCAGGCTCAATTTGATTCTCAGAATTGGATTAAGCCTGCCAACGGGCCCACAACCCTCGACTAGCAAAGGTGCACGTAGCGTTGCCTACACAAGGCCATGGCTTGCTTAGCCCCTAGGTAGGGCTCCATCACTGCTCTGGTAGCCACGGGTCGTGGTACCTTCAACCATTGTCCAGGGCTCCATCTGATTCATAACATCAGATGAGCCCCTCACTTGATTCTCAGAATCGAGTTGAGCCCGCCAAGAAGACCAAAAAAGGTTTTTTTTTTTTTTTTAAATATAAGTATTTTTATAGTGATTTTTTTCTTTTATATATAATTTAATTTTTTTCACATTGACATGGTTTCTTTTTATTATATACTTTTTTTAATCTTTTTATTATCAGGTTTTTATATTTTTTTCTAATTCTATGTTAATTTTTTTTGCTTAAAATATATATTTTTTTGAATTTTTTTATTTCAAATATCATTTTTTATACAAAATTCATAAAATTGGTTATTTGTCCTCTTTTTTTAATTCAAATCTTCAACAAGTTTTTGTCAATTTTTTTTTTAATGTGGGTTCTTAGCGAAAATGTCCCAAAATACATGTTTTTTTTTAATTATATCTATATGGAAAACGTGTATTTTCTGTGGATTTTTTTTAAATTATTATTTTTTGGTGACAATTATGTGTTGTGTATTGAAATATTAATTAACAATATATAAATATAAAAAAAATCATAATCTCAATTTTATTTTTTTTTAACTTCGGAAAAAAATGAAAATTTTCATTATAAAAAAACAGTGCAAAGGAAAACAAAACAAAAAATCGAAAAGCCTTAAAAACCAAATATCTAAGGATGAAAAACATGAAGAGGAATAAGAGAATTTAAAAAATGGTTAAATAATCAACATTTAAAAAAAAGTCCAGACTTAATACATTAGAAAAATTAAAATGTCAAAATAAGTCCTTTAAAGAAAGAGGTTGATGTGACATCAACCCTTTTCAAAAGTCATATGAAAATCATTAACATTTACATTGTTAAGATTATTCTTATATGCTTTCAAGCTTTTTGGAGGTGCTTCTTGCAATTTATTATATATATCTATATCTATATCGTTATCGTTATCGTTATCATTATCTTTAGTTATGGAATGTGATTATATTTGTTGTTATGGGTTTTTCTTTGTCTTGTTTGTTAGGTTGTTTATTTTTTCTAAAAAGCTCAAAATAAATTGATGAACACAGGAATATAATTAAATTAGTGGTTCTCGACATTCTTCAGTGTCCTTAAAACACATCACTAAGTTAATTGTATGAATTCGTTATATATTGGTGGTTATTGTTGCGCTTCAGGGTTCAAGAGAATCAATTACAGGTATTGTAATGAGATCCATTTGGGTAGAAAGGTCAACTGCATAATTGACTACTAGATACAGTCTAATATCAAGATTGTCCTTTGCGAGATTTAGAAGCATCAATTATACAAATTTCATCAAATATTGTTAGAGGCGATTATGTCTTAAATGAGTTGAATGAGAAGCTAGAAAATTGTGCTCATGGAAAGGTAATTGTCTAAGAGACTTCAGAGTGGGTATAAATTTCGAGGAGGACTAGTCACACAGATCTGACATGTTAATTTTAAATTATCAATTTTATTATAATCTTTGTAATGATATAGATATAATCATTAAATTGCAAATTTGGAATGATGCTTACATTAGTAAATAGGTATGATGAGTTGTTGGTTGTGGAGTTTTTGTTGAGATATTTTTGAACAATATTCTCCTTATTTGGAATTTGTTGTATTCCATGGGAAATATTTATCTAGCCTGTAATTTGGCTTAGAAATGAACAATCTATGAAATTTTTTTTGTGCACTATGTCTATTCCTCATATTTACTTGTTCTAGGTTATAAAAAAAATTGAGACGCTCTTAAAAAAATTTGGATGATGAATTAGATTAAATGAAAAGAT
>APFE031152530.1:0-25145 GCA_000404065.3 Pinus taeda
ACATATCGTGACCGTCGGATTGTAAGTTACAAATGTACATAGTAAAGAAACACACTTTACCTAACTCTATACTAGACCAAGTTATACTTAACTATTCCTACGTGTCAGAATATCCTAACATAAACAACAACCTATTCATAGTTTTAGCTCTTTAATTGTGTGAGGGAAAAGTGTGAATTTGGTTTAGTCTGAAGTCTAAAGGGAATAGCCTTAAAAATATCATTTTTGAGGTCATCATGGAATGCTAACGGAAGTGTATGGGAACCTGGTTTTGTCAGAGGAGAACCACAACGTCAAGACAATGGTTGTAATTTCTTCTTGATTCAATATATATGCAAATATCGATTGATTTCCTACATGATGTGTAATACTACATGTTCATGGCTTAATGTTTCTTGACTTGTTAAGTAGGTTGAATTACAATTTGTCTATTATCACGGTTGTTGTTTGCTATTGTTTACTTGTTTCAGGTGTTTGAAGAAGGAAACGAGAGATAGCTGGAGCAAGCAAGCAAGGACATTATCAAATGGGATAAGTGTACTAAGAGGTAGGCCCTCTTAATTGGTTCTAACCTAAGTAAATCTTCCATAGAATGTATCAATTGTGGCTAGACCCATTATCGGGCTAGAGGAATTTTTTGTGCTTGCACTCATAATTTTACTTCACCACAAATTGGCGACTCCATTGGGGAACTAGTCCTTCTATTTGTTTGCTTGGAATTTCATGGTTTTGTGTGGAGTTTTATAGTTTCTCCATTTCCCTTTAGTTCTGTTTTCTTTGCTTTGCTTATTGCTCTGGGTTTGAAATTCATAGTAGCAGATCTAGTCATAGCTTTAGTTTTTTATAAATTTTTTTCTTGGCTCCCTCGCTCAGTGCGCTTAATTCCTTTACAGTCGCGCCGATTAGTGCGATATGCTGAGAAATAGTCGTGTCGACCCCCTTCTGGTGCTTGTTGTCAGTTAGGTAGTCACACCGATGCCTGTAGGTGAAGATTAGGGTTCACCCCAGATCTCGACCAATGTGTCTTGCTCTCTTTATTTCTACCTTGTAGCTTGTTTAGGTTGTGTTCTCCCTGACTAGAAAACTTCATTTAGCTTGGTTTGTGTGCTTGCTTGGTTTAGACCACCCTCTGATGTGTTAAGTCTGGACCTGTGTGAAGTTATTTTTTATTTTTTCTTTGAATCCCTCAATCAACGCTAGTTGTTAGTTAGGCAGTCATGCCGATTAGGCCATCAGCGTTAGTTGTAGTACTGGTCAGTCATGCCGGTTGTGCCTATCAGTGCTATTTGTGAGTTAGGCAGTCGCTCCAGTCTCTGAGTTAAGAAAAAAGAAGAGTTTCTCCCATTCTAGTGCCAGTGTGTCTTGACCCTCAAACTCCCTTCTTTAGTCTCCCATTATCATTGCTTCATTTTCAATTGAATGGGTAAAAGAGTTTCGTTTGTTCTCTTATTTCGAGTGTCTCTTTTCTCTTTCCAAGAATATATTACATTACTTGGTTTCTCGATTGAAGCATTTATGTGTTTGGTTTGTTCAATTCAGGGAAGAAGTTGCTTTTAGTTTCATTTATCATGCTTTGGGTTTGATTGATGCTTGTTTGTTCGGAATTGTGAATTTTTTTATTCAAAGTGATTTATGTGAAAGATTCATTTTGCATTTTATGAAAAGAAGAACATCATTGTAGTTTACTTAAGTGAAAATATTGCATTAATAGCGTCATTGAGAAGCTAGAATCGCATCATCATAAGCATAGGGAATGAAATGAAACTTATTTTGTTGTTAAGGGAAGATTAAGTGCATTTAGGACATATATTAGTGAAATATTTCATTCTTTAATTGTTCCATTGATTTTGTGCTCTCTATCCCTCAATTAGTGTTAACTTTCATCAAAGAAAGATTTCTTTTCTCATATAGTTGCATGTAGGAGTTTTGTCAGATGACAATGGTAGGGCCTTGTAATTGAAACCTAATTCAAGATCAACCATTAAAATCTATTGAATTAACCTGAGGAAGCATTGAAACTTAATGATCACATTTAGTGGTCTAGGCTAGAGACGTGTTCCAGCGTCTTTAAACCTAGCAGTTGTAGTTCGCTTCGGCATTAGACAACGCTAGTACACACTTGTGCTCCCCATACCATCATGTATATAAAGGGAGACCCCACTAGGTCTGTAATCCTTTATCCATAGGAAGCCAAGTCTGCCACGTTGTAAACATGATACATCAGACAAAACATTCAGGGAGATTGCCTGTTTGTACTTCTCGGTTCGCTGGTAGGTATTCTGCAGTTCACTGTTACCTGGTAATCCTTTATGCCTAGAGTACCCTGAGTAGTCATTTTTGGTCTTTAATAACTATTTAAACTTGAAAATATCATCGAGCACTTTTCCTTTCAAACTCATTAATTCTGAAAGAGACTAGAGTCACCTTTCATCCTTTTCTCGACTCTTAAAATATGAAAAGGCAAAGTTTTGTTCCAGTGTCATAAAATTAACTAGCCGCGAAATATTCCTGGTTAAAGTTATCTTCCTTAGTAATTCTTTAAGGTCGATTCCAATGACAACATTTCCAGAGTCTACTAGTCAAGGGCTCCCCTCGGATGGGAATCCTAGTCCTTTTCCTTCTTTTGGAAATGCTGGTGCTCCTTATATGGTAACGTTGTCCCTCCCTGGGTTAACCATTGGTTTACATGTCTAGATATTTTCGACCTCGGTGGTCCTGAGTGTCCCAAATCCTGCCCCGCCATCTCCTTCATTTGAATCATGTCATGATGATTCTAAGGTTGACTGCTCACCTTCTTCCCCCATTTCTTCACCCTCCTCTTCTACTTCACTTGGTGAAAGTTTGAAATCCAGTAACAAGGAGGCTAAGAAGAAGAAGAAGAAGACGAAGAAGAAGAAGTCAGATAAGCGAGAGGCCAACTGTGTGGCTCTTATTTCAAATGCACCTCCTATAGAAACCTTTTGATCCTCCACAGAAGTTAAAATTCCCTTGTAGGCTGCGTAAGGGTGACCATCTCGTTCGAGACTGTCTTGGCATTCCCAGAGTCTTAGAGGTGTGGTCTCAAAATTTGGATCGACCATCCCCATCGACCTCTGGAGATCATGTCGATGCTACACCCTTGGTTAGCAATGGTAAGAAGAAGGGAAATATTAGATTCCCCTGTAGGTTATGTGAAGGAGAGCATCTTCTTCACCTTTGTCCTCTTATGGATAAAGCTTCCAAATTTTTTGAAAACCTTGCAGATCCTCAACCCCAACTTCTTTTTGGCTATTGGAGGCTTTCTTCTGACCCTCTCACGATTGGTAAAGACTTTGACTTAGATTCATCTCCTGCTCGTCTTGTTCTTCTTGATTGAGACTCTCTTGTGCCTGTTTCTAACCAACCATTGGTCGAAAAGAGTGGTGACTTAGTTCCACCACCAATTTCTCACTCTGTTCCTGAAGAGAGTGGTGATCGTACTGCTCATGTTCTTTCGGTCTCCTCAGATTCTCATGAATCTAAGAGTGACCCTCCCATCCCAGTTGTTCAGGAGAGCCCTTCTCCTATTCCTTTATAGCATGGGGGCAATCATATGATACCCTCACCAAGTAGTTTTGTTGCTTCTTTTTATTGGATTCAATTGACTTCTTTCCACCTTCCATCTTATATGCCTTTCCAAATTATAGTACAAGCCTATAATATAGTGGTACTTGGAACTATATTAGATGAAGTCTCGTCTGTTAGCATCATGTCTTCTAATACTTGGAAAGATTTGGGTTCCCCACAGCTTGTGCCTGTCACCCAAAATATGTTGGCTTTCAACAGAGGAACCAGTCAACCCTTGGGGGTTCTTCCAAAGTTCCCTATTACTTTGGGAGGAAAGACCGTCTATATAGACGTGATGGTAGTTCAAGGTCCATTAGATTTCAATCTTCTCCTTGGATGCGACTTTGATTATGTCATGGGAGCTCTTATTTCTTCACTTTTCCGTGTGGTTTTTTCCCGCATGAAGGGAGAATAATGACCATTGATCAATTGTCATTCATTGGTCACCAGACGCCTCCTTTACAACCATCATCCCCTATCATCTCTTGTTTGCAAGCAGTACCTTCCCTACCATATGTCAATTATGTGGCTACTCGTTCCGTCTCCACATCTGCTGATGATCACATAGATGGTATAGTACATTATGTATTGGGGTCATTGGAACCCGATCTATCTTTGATACCAAGTGACATGTATTCCTCCTAGAGAGTGGTTCTTTCGTCTAATGAAGACCTCTTGGGAGCCATGTTATCATATGGTTCATGAATAGATGTGTGAGGATAGTTCCTGGTCTTGTGTCAACCTCGTTAAAAAATGAAACAAGGAGTCATGAGCATAGTTCTTGGTCTTGTTTCAAGCTCCTTAAAAAATGAAACAAGGAGTTATGAGGATAGTTCTTTTACTATGTCAAACTCATTAAAAAATGAAGCAACTCCCCTTTCCAAATCGATTCTTTGATTAAGATCTCGTGAAATCCAAGTCGAGTCTTTCCTGGATCTCGAAAGTGAACCTTCATTCCATCCATCTAGTTGAATTAAATGAAGCTTGGGGAGCATGGACCTCAAATTGAGTCATTATGCTGGGGGCATGCAAACTTATAGCAAGCATAGTTTTTCATTTCAAACTTGTGTAAACATGAAACTAAATCCAAATCCAAGCAGAGTTCTCCATGGTTCAATCTTGTGTAAAAATGAACCCATGCCCAATCTACATCTCGTGATTCCCGTTTTTATTAGCTAATTTCTACTAGATGAGCCTTGTTTGTTTCATTTCATCGCCGCCATCTCTTTGGCCGATCATATGCTCTCACTTGGTTGTTTTTGCTTTCCTAAGGGACCTCAACGATGAGTGGTTTTGTTAGCTAGCCTCTTGACCATTATATGTTTTGAGTAGTTCCATCATTTTTGGAACTAGTTGCTAGCCTTTATACCACTCATTCCTCTAGGATGAGTCGTGTTTAAGCTCTTTTCTCAACCCGTAAAACTCAAATTAAAATATTGCTGTGTATTTTTCGCTTTTCGACTCGTTAAAGAGAATAAAAACGGGGGGTCTGCTTTCAGCTCTTTTCCAACTCTTAAAACACGAAAAGATTGTCAAGCTCTTGTCGGTTTTGAACTCGTTAAAAGCTGCAAAACGTCATGCACCTAATATAAGTTTACCCCTTTTTCGAGCTGGAATGCACTATTTACGAAAAAGGTACTCCTCGACTGAAATGATCAAGTGGTTCTCTTGAGTATTGTTTTCTACCTTTGCGGGCTCGAGAGACACAAATGTACGAAAAGGGACCATGTGGAGTTTTATTTTCCGTGTCTTTTTAAAACTCTCTAAACATGAAAAAGATATCTAGTTGCACCTTTGTCAGACTCGTTAAAACATACAACGACATCGGATTCGTCACCATGATGAACATGAGATTCTCCTTCATAGAGCTCGTTAAACTTACTAGGTTGGATTCATTCGAAGGATGGACTTGCAGTGCAAGAATATGCTATCCCCTTCAAGCTTGCAATTAAAAAATAATTGGGGTACCTGCCAAGAATGGTCGGGGAAAATTTGGAAATCCAATCAGTGTGTCGAAAACTCACTCTTGAACATGACACTTTCTGCTTCATGTCGGGTTGGGATATCCTCCTTTGTATCATTGACCTTCCTGGGTTAGGCTGTTCATTTTTGCCTTCCATTTGATCTCTGCCACATCCTCATGACGACCGATCCTATGGATCCAAAAGCTGCCAAAATTCTAGTTGTGTCGCCAATATGTTCAAGGGTTGTCCTTTTGCAATTACACTTACCCCTGATTCTCTGTATCATCCAAAATCATTTTGCATCCCTTTGTCTCGTGTCGATGATGTGGGATACATTATGGCCCTCCTCTGATACTGTCACTTCCTGTCAACTTCAACTCATTATCTAGGAAGTTGATCGAGAGACTCCCTTCCAGTACCTTAGAGCTTGCATGCCCTAATGGAAAGTTCTTCGCACTCGACAACAAGTTCATATCATTGGATTTCGATCGAGTGATTTCGTGGGTGTTCGACTTCAGTTTCTCTATTCACATTCCATGGATTGTTTTGATAGTACCTTGAGGACCATTGTCATTATTGGTGGTTTCTCTTGCAATTGTTAATAGTTTACATCATTGATTGGTAATCAAGCTACTTTCTAGCATGTTTGACGTCAACACATCTATTCACATGTTAGAATTTATACTTTGATCGGGCTGTGTTGGAGCATAAGACCCTGGACTCAGATCACAAAAGTCTAGGCTGCAAATTGTTGTGACATGGTTACGTTGATATACATGTCTCTTTAATATGGATGGTTGCGACCATACCTTGGTTTCATTATGATCCTCTTTAACGGATGGCTGTGCCCATGCCTGGATCCATTCACATGATCATTCTATGGATGGTTGCTTCCATACCACGATTCATGTATCATTTGACAAAGTTTTTAGTTATGTATATGTATCTGTACTTGCTTGCAGGTTTTCTGATGACAGACTACAGTTCCCCAGTCGTGCCAGTCCTCTTATGGAAAAATTTTAAAATAAGGAGTCGAAGCATCCAACTCTAGAAGCTTTGTAACATAATTATAGTAAATGGTTTGGCCATATGGGGTCAAGGATGTCAGTTTGGGCTCCTTTCCCCTATAATGATGGAACTACCTAAATATATAAGACATTCTCCCATGAGAAGAGTATCCATCTCCCATCCATTCATGCTATATAAACCTCCCTTTTTCCCAAGCACAAGCCAGTGTTAGTGTTGAGTGTTAATGTTGGTGTGCTAGTTCTAATTAAGTTTGGAGTAAACAACAAGATATTCATCGTTGTAGATCTGTATTTGTGTGAGGGAGAAGTGTGAATTTGGTTTAGTGTGAAGTCTAAAGGGAATAACCTTAAAACTATCATTGTTGAGGCCATCATGGAATGCTAACAGAAGTGTATGGGAGCCTGGTTTTACTGAAGGAGAATGACAACGTCAATGTAATCTCTTCTTTATTCAATATATATGCAACTATCGATTGATTTCCTACATGATGTGTCATCTTACACGTTCATGGCTTAATGTTTCTTGATTTGTTAAGTAGGTTGAATTACAATTTGTTTATCATCACAGTTGTTTTTTGCTGTTGTTTACTTGTTTCAGGTGTTTGAAGAAGGAAACGAGAGATATATGGAGCGAGCAAGAAAGGACATCATCAAAAGGGATAAGAGTACTAAGAGGTAGGCCCTATTAATTGGTTCTAACCTAAGGAAATCTTCCATAGAATGTATCAGTTGTGGCTATACCCATAATCTGGCTAGAGGAATTGTTTGTGTCCGCACTCATGATTTTACTTCACCACAAAAACTTCAAATTCATATCTTTGAAGAACAAGAATTGATGAGCAAGATTTAACATCATATCCATTGAAAATTATTTGAGATAAGAGGCCTTGTAAACATGAATGAAGTTGAGTAAATACCCATAAGGTTAATTTTTTGAAGTGCCAACAATGAGAAATTAGTGTATGTATGTGCCTACGATTTTGAGGGCATTGAAAAAGTCAATTGTACCTATAATACAAGTTTTTTCTAGTTTGTACAAAATGATACCTATTAGCCTTTATGGTATTTTACTTACCCAAAAATAAGTTATTGTAACATTCTTTTGTAGTAATAAATTAGGTCATATAAAATATTCTTTAATTTCATAAGCTTGAATTACATGGAATGAAATGCGGTTCAAGGCTCATTTTTCTAAGGATAGTAACTTTTACCCTTCTACCCCAACACCACCTATCATAGGGAAAATAAGGGAAGTAATTTAAAATTCCAAGTCAACCATCATAGGTTCAATGTGTCATGCATTGTCACTATTAATATGCCAAGCTATCTTTAATCAGATTTGTAGGATGCTATAATATCCCTCTCGTTGGGAAGGGAATCATTCTTAATGCTACTAGATAATGAAATATATCTCTTCTTATTTCTCCAAAGTTGACATAATTAAGCCCACAAGATCACCAATACAATTATCATCATAAACACATATAACCATGTCAACTAAGGCACACACTTCTACGATCATTAAGTTAGAAACTTTCCACTATGATAAAGAGTTCTATCGGATGAAACTAATTGCAGAATCACCTATGATCACAAGATGGAGAAATATAATACAAGATATCATGGTCACTACCATGAGTATCATATCATATTTATTTTAATAAAATAAACGAAGAAAAAAATAAATCTATTCATACATCTAACATGGAACTAGTACCATCACAACTCTCACCATATCAAATTGCATAATCATACCATATCAATTACCAAATTGTTAATCACATCACATACATGTTATAGATTCAATTATCATATCATAATTTTATCACATATTAATTCATATAAATCATTTTACAATATATCATATTCATATACCATTTTCATTACCATGCATTGCCATAGCACGAAATACACTTTCCATGTCATGACAATGAATATATGGATAGGTCGATTACATTATATGGATTGGTGTATGTTTTAAAGTCTTTTTCCAGAAATAAAAGCCATGGACTGGATGGATGGTTGGTGGATATTTTCTTACATTTTGTGGATATCATGGGGTTGGATTTGCTCCTTTTAGTTGAGGAATTGAGGATATCTTGTCATATATTTGGTGCATTAAATTCCAATTTCATTACTTTGATCTCCAAAGTCCAAAATGTAATTTCCTTCAAGGATTATAGGCCCATTTCACTGTGAAATACAATATATACAATGATTTTGAAGATAATTGCTAATCAATTGAAAGTGACTTTGTCAAATTTTATTGCACCTGAAAAATTTGGCTTTCTGAAACATCATTAGATTCAAGATATTGTGGCAATAACACAAGAATGTATCCACACTATCAAGGTTAAAAATAAAGAGGCTTTTTTAATGGAACTTTATTTACACAAGGCATATGATTATGTGGACTGGGAATATTTATGTTTGGTGTTGCATAAGATTGGTCTACATGTCCTAGTTGTGGATTGGATTATGGACTACATATCATCCATAAATTTCGTGGTATTAATCAATGGGGTGACTTCTCACTTTTTTAAGGATTCTTTGGGATTAAGACATGAGTGCTCCCTTTCTCCACTTTTATTCTTGCTTGTAATTAAGGACATGCACAAAATAATTACTATGGATGACACTGTGGGTGTTTTTCAGGATTGGGTTTAAACAAGAATATATATATCACTCATATTATATTTGTGGACGATGTGCTCCTCTTCGTGGATGTTTCTGTGAGTGAATGGAAATTATGACATCTGATCATTTGCTTATTTAGTGATGATTCAGGTCTTTATTTGAATAAGTTGAAATCCTTGTTGATTTATTTGTCCCAACAACAAACATTTTGGAAATTGCATGTATATTTTTCGTGGAGATAGTTTCTCTAGATTTGGGTTTCAATTATCTCAATTTCTTATTTAAATAGAATAATTATGGCATTAAATAATGGGATTAGCTGATCGATAAATTTAAGCATAGGCTTGTTCGTTGGTCTCACAAATGGCTCTAGATGGGTGGTAGGCTGATCATGGTTTAGGTGGTACTACAGAGTATTGTAGTTTATTGGATGCACCTTTATTTCATGCCCAAAAACATCATTAAAAGGATGAATTCTATCATTGCAAAGTTTATTTGGGCAGGCTCCAAAGAAAAACATAAATTCGCCCTACTCCCCTGGAGGACATTACATTGAGATAGGGGGATGGTGGTTGGGGTATCAAGGATGTCAAAATGTTTGGGTGGGAACTACTGATGAAAAATTTGTGGTGGGATTCAAACGAAGATGGTATCTGACAACAAATCATTTGTTGAAATTCAGATAGATGATATAATTTTTTATGATGTTAATTGCTTGTGGAAGATATGAATTCTTTTCTTATTATTTACTTGTTTAGTTATGTCATCAAGCAATTAAACGTTAGAAAAATATAGAGAACATAATTCACAAGAGGTAAGATACACCATAAATTAGGCTTCTGTTGGAGAATGTAACTAGTGTCAGTCTTCATAATGAAAGAAAAATTATTATTTAATTTATTTTTCTCTTTATATTTTTATCTAACATGTTCTTCATTCTCATTAGAGACAAAATGATTCAAATAAGTTTGGAAAAGAGTCATGTCAATTTTGACATTTATAAAGAAAGGAAAATATTTTTTATTCTTGTAAAATTTGTTGTCAAACCTCCAAGTTGGCCCTCCCTCTATAAAGTTGGCCTATCTGGCATCTCCATATTAGAAAAATATATAAAGAGGTGACTTTGACCTCCAAGAAAGAGCATATCGTCTATAGAATGAAGTGCGAGTCATGTGATTGAGTAAGAGAAGAATAACTAAGCCAAAGTTTAGAGGAAACAGAGGAGAATCAAAGAACAAGAAAATCAAACCCTACTTATGATTCATTAAAATTACACGTGCAAGTAATCTAAAGCAATGACATGACCAAAAATCTAAAGCAACCTGCAATGTATGACATGACCAAAATTTTTCTCTGAAGTTGAGAGTGATATGATTTTTGTAGTTCTGAAGTTTGAAGAAAATTAACTTTGACTTTGACATTGGAGGAGGGTTGACTTGGAGGAAGTCTTTGGTATTAGGTTAGATATCTCATTTTGATTTGATTCTATAAGAAGAGGATTGTTTAGGTTTTCCCCAATTGTGGGTTTTTTTTTATGGCGTGGAGCCTATATTTTTTGTTTGTTTTTGTGATCTTCATGTTTTGGTAATTGCTTGATGAAGAAGTAAAACTAAATAATAATAAGCCAACAAATATCTCAAGTAATTATCAAGTAAGGAAAATCAATATTAATCTATAAATACCTTGATTTTCCAATATGGGATCAGATCTAAGGTTAGTAAAAGGAGGCAAAAGATCACATATTGTTGGCATTATAAGAAATTATACTACAAGAAGGATTTGAATTTTAATAAAATTCTGACTATGGGATGATATAAAAGTCTTTGTTCTCAAATTTTGGGCATAATAAGTAATCCTAGTTTCATCTGAAATGAAAATGAGTTTATCTAAGATACAATCCGAGATTTCTCTATTGGCTTATCTGTAATGATAATAGTCGCACCATATGAAGTTTTGAAGGACCTTGATTTGCATTTGTAAGAAAGGTCAATATTTTCTATGGAAAGCTTCATTTATCACATGAAAAGAAAGCAAAGGTTTTCATGCCACCTCCTCCAATATATGACAGAAATATGAATTCCTGGAACAACTGTTTGAAGTTCTGATTCAAGCTTAAAACGGTGATGTAAGTACCCCTCAAAATGATGCATTGATCCCTTACTTTGATGTAAGACACTTTTATCATTTGAGCCTTCTCCTTCAAACTTGATTTGAGTTAATATGCTACACCTTGACTATGTTACCCCTGGACCATGATCACTGTTATCATTCTACTGGCATTCTTGAAGAAGAAAAAATGTCACTATGACGTTGGAGAAGTACAACACCTTAAAAATGTTTGGTTTAGTTCTAGCTAGTAATTCTAGGCTGAGTCCCCTGATTAGTTATAAAAAGTAGATTGAGTTAATTAAGGTCCCAATACTAAAACAATATTAGATCTACACACCATCCCAAGGTGCAACATATCAAGGAAGAAATATCTGATTTGGCCGTAGATCTAAAGGATCCCAGTGAAGAAGAAAAGGAGCATTGTTTTGTGAATTTTCAAGACTATTTGGAGGGTTGAGTATGAAAGGGAGTAGGAAGAGGGTATTAAGGAGAAGTCTAGGAATTTGGTTCAAATTTAAGGAATGCTTTTATCAATGAACCAATCTGCATGGTTTCTATTTAAATTGCAGATAACATATATTATTTTAGAGGAGGCCGGGAGGCATAGGAGGAGGTCTAACTTAGGACGCAAGAACAAAATAAGGCAATGAGCTAGTATGGTTTCTTTTGGAGGGTAAAATAAAGGAGTTGTAGTAGAGTATTAGGGCTGATGTATGCCCTTACCAGGGCTAACATAACTCAGTGAAAGTGCATATGAGCCAGGGACAAGAGGAGCAGAAAACAAGGTATGTTTTTCTCTTTTTGTTGATGTGTTTCTAGTGGATAGTTGGTCCAAGATTGGACAGATTGTTGGAGCATCTCAAGGCTGTTAGAAGGGAAACAAGAAGATGTCTTTTTTGTGCCATATTTTAGTTCTTCTTCAAATGTTTTATTTCACTTAAGGGGATGTTCTAAACTCTATGAAAAATGCATAGAATAGGAGGCTGAGACGCTAACTGAAGAGAGGTATGATGACACGATTTTGAGGGTATCCTAATATTCAAGTGGGCCATAGTCAACATTAGAGAATGTATTGTAATTATAGAATATGGGAATCATGGTAGGGCTTGCATAGTGACGGAAGAAAGATCCTATTTTGGATAGTTAGAGAAGAAACCTATATACAATGGTTGCAGGAATGGAAGTGGTTGATTGGTAAGGCTTAAGTGTTATGAACAAGTGGAATAATTGAAGTGGGATACACATTAATTAAATTTTGGAGAAGCCCTAAAAAGAAACATTTCAGTAAAGTATGAAGGATGTTTATAGGGAAGGTTTAAAGAATCTCTCTGTACAGTGAGTGTAAGAGTTGACTATTGTGTGGGAAGATTTGTGAAAACCCTAAGGACAGTGAAGCAATGGACATTAATTTTCAAGTGGGTTATTTTTGAAGTACCTTATGATAAAAATCTTGGATATAATGAATTGAAGTTTGATTGGTGCCCCAAGGACTGTCAATTTGAGGGTTGCGTTCAAAAACCCTAAGGACAATCATACTAGAGGAAATATTGACAAGAAGGTTTATTTGAAGACCCTACGAGTTGGCTACTTTGGAAAGATAAGAATAACAACTAGAGGGAAAAATTATTTGAGACAATAGAGCTGCGTTATCTTATAAAGACTGATTGGAAAGGTCAGCCAAGTTGACTGAACAATGTATTGGATAACCTTGTATTGTGACGATCAGTCAGTTGAAAAGACTGTGTGATGGATTATCTTTAAGGCCGGAAGTAGTGAAGTGAAGGAAGTAGTGTTGGACGTAATTTAGGATGCAGTTGGTGAAGAACTCAAGTACAAGATCATGAATTGTTAGAAGGAAAATTTGGAGCCCTAGTTTAAGCAGTTGCAAGATGAGAAAAATCAGTGATAACTTGATGGCTGGTTAAGGAAGCTACAAACATGTAATTAATGTAAGGGAAGTATGAGTACTTTCGACACAAGATGAAGCTTATTGATGAATTCTCCTCATTTGAGAGTGGGTGAGCATGGATTTCTCCTCTTAGGTTAAGAGGGAGTAAGTGTAGACACTGGTTCTCCCTGTGTCACGTACTAGGCCAAGACTAAACACTGTAAGTCTAGTGCATGCATCACATATAGGGAGAATGGATCGAATAAGCATGGTTCTCCTTGTGT
This sequence comes from Pinus taeda, assembly GCA_000404065.3. Lineage (NCBI taxonomy): Eukaryota > Viridiplantae > Streptophyta > Pinopsida > Pinales > Pinaceae > Pinus > Pinus taeda. The sequence continues at coordinate 13,496 of APFE031152530.1, forward strand.
CAAGTATTGTGATGGATTAGGATTGATATCCTAAGTCAAATACATGGACATGGATAAGGAGAATGGTGGATTGGATAAGCATCTTGGATAAACATTCCTATGTCATGTACTGTGATGGATTAGGATGGATATCCTAAGTCAAGTACATGGAAGTGGATAAAGAATGGTTTGAGGGACAAACATTTCCCTAAGGGAAATGGTTCAGTGGAGGAAATAATCCAGGTATCCTAGGTGGAGTATGTAGCAAAGTGAGGCGATGTGGTGTCCCATGGAATGCCTCCCAACATCGTGCTATTATCTTGTGAGAGATAGAATGTACCTATCAAGGCCTTGGTAATGTGACAATGATGGATATGATGATAATATCATTTGTGATGCTTATCAATCTCAATCCCTTTTTATGAGAATATTTCAACTTAAGATAGACCTATTGAGTCATTATGAATAACTCCCTAATTAAGAGGGAGTGTTGGAAAATGTAACTAGTGTCAGTCTTCATAATGAAAGAAAAATTATTATTAAATTTATTTTTATTTTATCTTTTGATTTAACCCATTCTTCAGGCTCATTAGAGTCAAAAGGAGTCAAAGAAATTTGTAAAAGATTCATGTCAATTTTGACATTTATAAAGAAAGGAAAATAATTTTTATTCTTGTAAATTTGCTGTCAAACCTACAAGTTGGCCCTCCCTCTATAAAATTAGTCTGTGTGGCATCTCCATCCTGGAAAACTATGTGAAGAGGTAACTTCAACCTCCAAGAAAGAGTAGATTTGTAGAATGATGTGTGAGTTCTATGATTGAGTAAGAGAAGAATAAATAAGTCGAAGTTCAAAGGAAACAAAGGAGAATGAAAGAATAAGAAGACTAAACCATACCTCTGGTTCATTAAAATCAAATGTGTGAATAATCTGAAGTAGTGATAGGACTGAAAATATGAAGTACCTTGCAATGTGTGACATGGCCACAAATTTTCTCTGAAGTTGTAAGTGATTTGATTTCGCAGTTCTGAAGTTTGAAGAAAATTGACTTTGACTTTGAATTTGGAGGAGGGATGACTTGGAGGAAGTCTTTGGTATTAGGTTGGATATCTCATTTTGATCTGATTCATAAGAAGAGGATTGTTTGGGTTTTTCCCAATTGTGGGGTTTTTCCCTGGCATGGAGCCTATATTATGTGTTTTGTGTCTTTATGATCTTCATGTTTTGGTAATTTCTTGATGAAGAGGTAAAAATAAATAATAATAAGCCAAAAAATATCACAAGTAATTATTAAGTAAGGAAAATCAATATTGATCTACAAACATCTTGATTTTCCAATAGCTCCGAGCCATGGGAAAACCCCACAAGGGGACAAACCCAACAACAATCCTTCTCTTATAGAATCAGATCAAAATGAGATATCTAAGACCAAGAACAAGACCCAAAAAATGTTACCAAAACTCCAAGGCCAACCATTCTCCAAGTCACCTCCAAAGTCAAAAGTCAACATAAATCGAATCTGGTCTTCTTGAAATTTTGCTTCTTGAATTTTTAGGCCACTGAAATTTTAGGCTTGCAACAAGCTCAGAAATTTGGCCTTTCTTTACATAAATTCCTCCACATGTGCGAGATATTCTTCTTCTCCTTCTTCATCCTTTTCTTCACTAGTGGGTGCAGAAGATATGTATGATGATGATGAGTGAATTCCCTCCAAAGTGATCAAATTATCCTCTATATATATCTGTCCAGGAGGTCAAATAGGTGGCTCTTGGGAGCTTATGCTGACATATTCCCAAGGAGGGTCGACTTGTACATTTTGGTGGACTTTGATTCAATAAAAATTCAAAATTATTTTTCTTGCAAATGTCCAAATGGGACATATCTCAAGTACATTTTTATTTGACTCAAAATAATTTCTTTTTGACTCTTATAAGGATGAAGAACATGCCTTTACCAAAAATTAATAATAATAAATTTGTCAACGATTAAAATTACATTATATTATATTATGAAGAGTGACACTACTTGCATTTTCAACACTCCTTCTTAACTAGGGAGGTATTCATAATTACACAACAAGATACTCTCAAGTTGAAATATTCATATAAGAAAGGATCCAAATTGGTAAACATCAATGATGATTTACATCATCATAGACAACATTGTAAAAAATAGCGAGGCCTTTACTAACAAGCTCTATCTCTATATTAGATCAGAGCACAATGCTAGGAGGAATAAATTTTGGACACCATTACCTCTCAAATATATACCCCACTCATGTGTTCCTAAGGTATGACCTCACATGACCATTTCCTCACCCAAGGAAAGTACATCCTTTGGACCATTCTTTACCAAGTCCATAGAACTAATTTAGGATGTTAATCCTAGTCATTCACAATACATAACTCAAGAATGTCCGTCCCTGATGCTTATCCAATCCACCATTCTCTAAGCTAGTTCCTTTACTAGGCTTACGATTGTTAGTCCTGGCCATAACACATGGCACATGGAGAGTGCAGTGTCCACCCTCACTCCCTCTTAACCAGGGAGGAGATCCTCACTTCCTCTCAACCAAGGAGGAGATCCTCACTTCCTCTCAAACATGGAAAATACTCACAAGCCTGAACTTGTAAAAAATTATTCATTAATGCATCAACTACTTGTTTTTCCGTGGAGATCTATTGTAGCTTCTCAACTTCTCAACTTCTTACAGAATCATATCAAAATGAGATATCCAAGACCAAGAACCAAAAATTTCCACTAAATCTCCAAATCTAGTCCTCTTCCAAGTCACCTCCAAAGTCAAAAGTCAAGATAAGTCAAATCTAGTCTTCCTGAAATTTCACTTCTTGAATATTTGGGCCCTAAAACTTCAGGCCTACAACAAGATATGAAATTTGGCATTTCTTAACATAAATTCTTCCACATGCGAGCTCTTCTTCTCCTTCTTCTTCTTCCTTTTCTTCATTGGGTGGGTGCAGAAGATATATATGATGATGATGAGTGAATGCCCTCCAAATTGACTGAACCATCCCCTATATATATCTGTCCAGGAGGTCAAAAAGGTGGCTCTTGGGAGCCCAATTCGACTTGTTCCCAAGGAGGGCCAATTTGTACATTTTGGCGGACTTTGACTCAATAAAACTCATAATTATTTTTCTTACAAATGCCCAAATTAGACATGACTCAAGTACATATTTATTTGACTCAAAATAATTTCTTTTTGACTCTTATATGCATGAAGAAACAATAAATAATAAAAATAAATAAATATGTCAATGATAATAATAATAATAATATGTCAATAAATAATAATATAATAAATTGTCAATGATAAAAATTACATTTTATTACATTATGAAGACCAACACTAGTTAGATTTTCAACATCATTAAGGAGAAATACTTGAGAAATCAATCTCTGGTGACTTGTATAAAAAATGGGGCCCATTGTCCTAAGTTGCCTCATATATTTCAAATGGCATGATGAAAGTTAAACATTACCTAATGGGTAATTTCAAATGGAAAATTGGGATTGGTTTTGTTGATGGTGCTAGACCTGCCAACATTCAGGAGATGACCCCGATATGAAGTCCCAACTAGGCCTCACACCGTTTGTTGTGGGATTCCCATCCGATATGATGGACTGGTTGCCATTGTCTTAAGGATTTTCCTCAACTCTTACTTTTCAGCACATGAGAGTGGTCTGCTTTGTCTTCGGGAAGTGAGGTTCACGTGCTTGGTGAGTGTAAGTGTACTTGTGTCAATGGTTCTTTCATTATGAGGGGAAGAGAGTGAAGGTGAGTTTCAGGTTGAAAGGGATCAGTCCCAACTTGGCTAGGAACACACAATACAAAAGGACATACACAACTTCCTGTGGAGTAGTCAACTCGGATGCAGTAGTCACAACGTACAAGGTAAGATAACACATACATCACTCATGGATTAGTTCGAACGAGTGCAACAGTTGTTACAACAAGGTTCATGTGAAAGGTCTGTTTGATGTTCGGCAGAGTAGTTGACACAGACGAGACAACATTAACAACATATATAACACATTGCCATTAATAGATTATGCATTACAATAAATGAATCAATTCATATGTAGAACATAGGTTAAAGAAACATGCATTACAAGTGTTAAAGGTCAATCTTACAAAAAATACAATACATGTGTGAAAACATGCTGGCCTGTTAACAGGCTTCTAAATTAAGCGAATGTTCCAAGACACATCGTTACACCATACATCACTAACCCCGTCAGCGAGGCATTGGAGCCACTACTTATTCCTCAAAGAAAATATTACATACTCTCTTGGCTATGTGGGAGGAGCTGAGGTGAAAAGTCCTTTCATGTACAAATGAGGGGGTATTTATAGCCAAGGGTGAAACTGACCCTTGTGGCTATTCGACTACCCTCATGACCATTTGACTTCCATAACTCTTCGACTTACATGACTCTTTGTTTAAAAAGTGGGTCTCTTGGACTTCCGCATTACATCACATTGATTGACAACAAGCCCATAGTGAGGATGTGGGCAACATGACTCGTGATGTGACTCGACATGACTTGACATGACAATGCTGGTACATTCGTGCTGTTGCCGGAGTGCATGTCAAGCTATAGTACTGCTGGGTGATGGATGTCTTCATGGTGTATCATAGCTTCACCTTCGCATGGAAAAGTGCGCAGAGTCTTCAATGGTCCTTGGTTCACTTGATGAAGCTTTAGCATGTTATTCCTTGGTTGCATGTTGGAAGACTTGACAGGCTCATCTATTTGCAAAGGTGCTTGTTCATCGCGTTCATCTTCTTCACATGCTTCATTCATTTGCCCATTGGTGAACCTGTCATTTTGCATGTTCTCTCTTCGTTCATCCCATTCGTCGCCTTGCTATGTTCGTTGGTGTAACTGTACTTGCAGTCACTCATGACGAGATGACATCAAATCCAAAACCTCCTAGTCTACCATGAAACATGATCATTCAGGTCCAGGTGACCAGGAGAGGCATCAAGGCTGTGATGCTGGATTATGGCTCTGAGAAACTGTTGATGAAAACTGCGCAAGAGTCACTAGAGATGGGGATAGATGATCTGAGTTGACAACAACTATTTGCAAGGTCTCGCTTGGCTGGGAGGCAAAATTGCGCAAATTTTGGGAGGAATAGTTCAGGCTACTGAAAGGCAAGGCAGGCATGCTCTGTGCATTTTTCAAAATGAACTGGTAGTGGGGATGGATAACTAGATTTGCGTAATTTTCTAGAGGAATGGGACAAGCTGCATGAAGGGATTGTGTAGTTTTTCTCGGTAAATGCCCAGGTCACTGGAAACCAGAATTGCACAATTCCTAGAGGGAATTTCCAGTTGGTTGCTGGGGTCATTGGCAGCCAAAATTGCACAACTCTTAGAGGGAATTTCCAGTTGGTTTCCCGGGAGACTAGCAGTAGAAACTACGCAATTCCCAGAGGGAATTGGTAGTTTGCTACTAGGGGTTGTTGGCAAGGAAAACTACACTGAGGTTAGGAGGTCGGCCTGTTGAACATTTCTGAGCAATTTCTGAGATGAGCTAACTGATGGGTAGTGAAATCCCTACTCATGAACACTATACAATTTTTGAGATGAACAGTTGGTCGACTATCAGGATGATTGACTGGGAAAACTGCGCAATTTTCTGAGGGAGACAGGGATAGGCACTTGGTGTCTATTCGACCTGTTCGTGCAATTTCCTTAGCCAGTTGAGTGGGTGAGGTCAGTGGCCTCTGCGCAATTTGTGAGGGGAGTCAGTCCTGGGGTGACTGTCGGGTTCGACTATCCGAGTGACCAGCATGAGAGATGATTGGATTGCTTGCAGGAAACGCAACTTGAAAAGACTAGCTTGGTGCTTCTGCGCTGTTCTGGTTGACAGTCGATTGAGTTGATGGTAGGGTGATGGTCCAGAGAGGAGTCAGTTCGTCAGAACCTTTAGCAAAAATGGCTAAGTGTGTGAACAATTGAAAGATGCATAGGTGATCATACAACAGACATTTGCATGACTTGACGACGAAATGACCAAACCATCCAGACACATATGTTCAACAAGACAGACCGATGGTGTAAGCGACAAGTGAAAAACTCATGATTTCTCGTTCATTGATTGATATGATGCTTGCAAAACAGTGAATGTGGCTTCGTGTGTGAGTGCGACATATGCTTTCATAATGAATACAATAAGCACATACGAAGTGAATACTTTAAGCGTAACCATAACATGGTTGCAAGCATGACTTAGACATCAGAATGCAGGGACTTGAATGCAATGAACAAGCGAGGCAGATATAAGGACTCATGCAAGCTTACGGAATGAACTCGAGTGTGTGCAGTCATCAAGTGAACTCTTCAAGGGAGGCTTCGAAACTGGTGTAGGCCAAAATTTTGGAGGGTGGTTGTAGCCACTACAACTCTTGGCGAGACACTGGTAGGACTCCAGCTTCTCTATTTTGGTTCATTGCTAGCACAGAGCCTTGGTCTTTCGGGGAGTATTGAATTGCTATGTGAGTTACTTTAGTTTCCCCACTTACCCCATGGACATACATGGTTCACCCTTTTTCCAACTCAGTCGGACAGAATCAAAAGTTCAGCTTAGATATCAGTGTTTCAAATCTGGGAAGGGTAGTTTAGCTCGCGAGTTGAATATTTTCAGAGTATAAGTTTTCATCTTTGGAGTTGTTCCACTACCAGCAGGCCTGGATAGTACCTCGGTGGAGTCACGCAGGAACACACACATTTCTCCACTACCAGCGAGCCTGGTTAGTACCCCAGTGGAGTTGCATGCTTCACCTCTCTGCATAGGAAGCCTTTCTCTTATTTTGCCTTTGTATTTTTCAATAGGACTGTGCATAGGCACTTATTTATTTTTGGGGCGGAAGAGGGATCCCGAATTATCAAGAGTAGAAGAGGTTGTTCCTTCAGAGAATCATTTAAGGCCTCTGACATAGGTTTTCTCGTTTAGATTTTTCCCCTTCTCTGTTTCTACTAGTTGGATGAGCTTAAACACAGAGAGAAGAAGGCTAAGTATAGGCATGGGGCTTCCTAATGTGGAAATAGGTTAATGGTTGTACCAAAGCTTCCCTTATAGACAGTTCGTAATTTTTGTTAGGACTTCATCGGCCAAAGGTTGTAACCAAGCACAAAGAAAACGGACACAAGACAGGCCAAGTGCTGCAGTGTCACGAGTCTCTTAACATTTCAACCATATAATCTATTCAAAGGCCAGAACGTAGTAGTTGACATCACTTATTTCCGGAAAAAAAAAATAGTAAATATCAAACAAACAAAATGAACATGAACAAAAATAGTAAGCAAAATCAAACAAAGTGAAAGCAAAGAGAATAAGAAAAACAAACCAAATGAAACAACAAGCAGCAAGCAGACTATGTACATGGCATGGGCACGGCCCAGCCTATTGAAAATAATGCTTGAGATCTTGGCCATTGATAAGAAGGTTGTAAATCCTCCCATCGAGTGATTGCAAATGATACGTGTATGAGCCAAGCTTCTCATGAACTGTGTACGAGCCAATCCAAAGGGACTGGAACTTCGTATGTTTGCCTTTGTCTTCATGGGGCTTATCCCATTTCAAAACTAAGTCATCCACATCGAAGCTATCTTTCCCTTCAGACTTCTTATCGAACCACCTCTTGATACGGTTTTGGTGGAGTGTGATTTTTTTTTTCTTTCATCCTTTCTTCCTGGATCTTATGGAGAGCATCCATCCTATACTGAACTAGCTCGCAAGGCTTGCCTTGGTATTCTTGGGAAAGCTAAAGAGCAGGCAAGTAGATATTTGGTAGGAGGATAGCTTATGTACCGTAAACTAGGAAGTATTGTGAGGTATTTAGAGAGAGCTTAGGTGCTACATGGTAAACCCATAGTGCATTCGTCAGGGTGGTATTCCAGTTACGCTGCTAAGAGAAAATAGTCTTCTTGATTATATGAATGAGGTTTTTATTCGTAGTCTCTATTAGATTATTTTCTTGCAGATAGTAATTTGATGAATGTTTTAGCACAATACCATTTTTTAATGCAAAGTCATAGAGTTTAAAAGACGAAAATTAAGTTACATTATAAAAAACAAGTGATACCAGAATGCCGAAGCGTGAGATGATATTCTGCTAGAGGAAGCTGATGACCTCTTGGTCGTTCACTTGTTTGAGCGGAACTACCTTTGTCCACCACATAAAGTAGTCAGTTGATGTTAGGATATAGCGGTGTTGCTTTGACGAATGAGGGAAAATTTTCCCAACGATGTCCAGGGCCCACTGTTGGAATGGTTCAGTTACTGCAACATTGTAGTGGGGCTGCTGATCTTCGTGTTCTGTTGGCGCATCGATGACATATCGGGCATTTGCAGGCATAGGTATGCGCATCCTTGAATAATGCGGGCCAGTAAAAACCGGCTTGCATAACCTTGTGTGCAGTGGTATTTCCCGCAAAGTTACCCCCAGCAGGTCTATCATGCAGATATTGAAGTACCTTCTCTGATTCCTGTGCCTCCAGGCACCTCAGCAAAACTCCATTACTATGCTTTCTGTAAAGCACTATGTGCATTGACTGATATCCTAAGGCTTTCAGGTGCAATTCCCTCTTCTGTCTGATAGAAAAGTGAGAGGGTATGGTGCCATGCTCAAGGTACTGGCATACACTTGCATAGCAAGAGGTTCTTTTTTTCGTGGGGGTTTTTTACCTTATTTCATGCATTTCAATATCCTTCTCCCAATCGGCGAGCTCTTCTTCATTATCTAGAGCGTGTACTACTTCAGCTGCAAGTCTGCAAAGCCCATGTCCTTTGATCGTGTGTACTAGATTGATTTCAAGATCATATTCTTGCAAACATGTCATCCAGTTCGCACGTCGTTCTCCCAGCTCTTGTTGTACCAGCAATGTATGAACTTCTGGGCGGGGGACGAAGACTATGCAGTGGTTCTTCAGCAAGTAGGGCCTGAAGTGTTTCACCGCCTTGTAAACTACATAAGCTTGTTTTTCAATGGCAAGGTAGTTAAGCTTTGGTCCCTGCATGCTTGCAATCATGAAAGAGATGGCACGTTCATCATTAACTTCATCTTTCTGAGTGAGTACTGAAGCTAGTGAGTTATTGAAAGTGAAGGTGTATAACAGGAAATGTTTTTTGAAATCTAGGCTGTAAAGTGTGGGCGCTTCGGCAATGAATTTCTTAGTCTGGGAAAATGCATGATTTTATTTCTTGCCCCAGGTGTACACTACATATTTATTGATCATGTCCTGCATGGGCTTAACTATTTGTGCATAATCCAAGATGAATTTCCGGAGGAAGTTTATCTTGCCCAAGAAGGACTGCATGGCTTTCTTGTTGACTAGGTGAGGAATCTGTGTGATAGTTTGGACATGATTCAGATCCACCTTGATCCCACTCTTGGCCACAATGTGTCTGAGGAGGTTCCCCTTTGACATGACAAATGCACTCTTCTTGGGATTCAAGGAAATCCCGTATTTTCGGCATCACTCGAAAATTTTATTAAGATGGCGTATGTGGTCTTCTCGTCTTCTTGAGCACACAGTCACATCATCGAGGTATATCACCATGCTTTGCCAAATGAATCCGTGAAAGGTGATGGCCATAGCACGCTAAAATGTTGCGCTTGCATTTACAAGCCAAAATGGCATTCATCTATATGCGAATGTACCCCACTTGGTACGGAAAGTAGTTTTGAGTTTGTCGGATTCTACTACCAGAACCTGATTGTATCCTGAAAAATCGTCAAGGAGAGATAACATCTGTGCCCCAAATACTGTTTGCGAAATATGGTCCATAGATGGCACGGGGTAGTTGTCTTTGTCTGAGGCACAATTAACATTCTGGAAATCAACACACAAGCGGATTTCCCCAGACTTCTTTCGTACAGGCACAAGGTTGGAGACCTAAGTGGAATGACGAACTTTATATATGATCCGTGCATCCAAAAATTTAGTAAGATTTTTTTGTATGAGGGGTTCAAGTGACAGATGTACTTTTCTCAGCTTTTGTTGATATTTCTTGACCCCTTCCTTGATTGAGATGATATGTTGGATGATTCGCGTGTCATAAATTTTGAGGTCATCATACATCCACGTAAACGCATCTTGATACTATTTGAACAATCTTGTCGTTCTTGCTGTGTACAACATGTACCAAGATTGACAAACTTGGGATCCTTTTCTATTCCCAGGTTTATCATTTTGTGCCTCATGGTGGAACTATGTGTCTTGTTGTTCCTTGGCCCTTGGAACCACTCTTGCAAGTCGTATAGATTTTCTAGTGATACCACACCTTTTGTGATAATGTGGCCTTTCATGTCATCAGCTCCTGCTTGCAGAGAGTGCTCGTGCTCGTCATCATCTATTGTTGCATCTTTGAAAACGTCGGTGTTGGCCATAAAATGTAGTATCTGTTGATCATCATTAAACACACATAAGTTAGTTATGTTGTCTGGGATAGATGGTTTGTACAAAATTTTAATATTAAATCTATCCCTAATTGGTGACATTCTTGAGGCTGCATTTTCTAGTGCATTGGCAGCTGCATTATGTGTACGTGGCACAACAATTATATTAAACGCTTGGAAGTTTGAGATTAGTCACCATACCTCTTCTTGGTAGTTTTTTAGATGTGGTGATAAACAGTGAATGGTGTCACGTACTTGCCATACCACTATCTTTGAATCACCTACCACTTTAAATATGACCACATTGAGGCTGATGGCTTTCTGCAAGCCCAACATGAGTGCTTCACATTCTGCTACATTGTTCGTGCACTCAAACTCCAAACGACTTGACACCATATGCTTCCTATTGCAAGGGTCGATCAAAACACACTTGGCTCCTGATCCATCATGTGTCTTTGATCCGTCGAAGTGAAAAGTCCACAACTCATCTATACACGAACCACTTGATGTGCTAGTACTGCTGCTACTATTGCCACTCCTACTACTGCTATTATTGGTACAATGTGCTGTACAAGTTTCATTACCATCATTTGGACAAGGAAGAAGTCCCCACCATGTGTTTGGTGGGGTTGGAGCTAGTTGTACAGGATAAAACCTCAACATTGTCTCAAGGAGGTAGTTGCCGAACATGATTTTTGCGAGAGCCAATGGTTCATTCTTGCCATTGATGGGAGTGACATTATGCTTCATGTACCTCTCAGATTCTACTCAGATTGGGTTGCACTTTCCCTTGTGTGGAAGCCATATGTGAGACTAGTTTGTAGCAAAATATCCACCAACTTGCTGGACCAGTCCCTACTAAGTAATAGACCATATGCTTTTCGGGATGTCCACAACCACTATGTTGATGCATTGGTGGACTCGACTGTCATGGGATAGTCAAATGATCATGTATCGTAATTCACCAATGGCTGGTACCAATGTTCGATCAAGTTGGATGATTTGTGTGGATGTCTCACTCCACTGTGCATTGATCCTTTTAGTGATGGAGAGTGGCATGACATTGGCTGCCGCGCCAAAATAACTAAACAATTATGAACATTGTAGTTGAAGATTTCGAAAGATAGCAGGAATGGAGGGAAACCTGAGTTTGCTTCTTCCATCTGGAGTGTATTGAGTACAGTTGAAAGTGATCCGGGAGGTGTGCTTGCTCCCTTGCTAGTAGAGGCTGCATTG
>APFE031152531.1:0-18259 GCA_000404065.3 Pinus taeda
TTGAGCTATTGCATGAAGGACTTCAGTTAGAACTTCAGTGATTGAGTTCTATGGAGTTGAATGAGGAGTTGATGGAGTTGTGTTCAGTTTGACTTAGTTGAATTAGTTGTATTTAGTCTAACTCACAAATACACTAGTGATGAGTGATGTGAATTAGTTATTAATTAATTCACTAATTATTAACTCATGAATCAACTGAGGAATACATCAGTCAACTCAGTGCATGGACAGTTCAATGGAGACAAGTGTTAGAGGTGAGTGAAAGGGCAAGACAACTGTTAGTTGTGACTATAGTTGTGCATGAGATTTGCACAATCAAGGATTGAGTATTGCCAATGAGGATTGCGTAGTATCACACTATATTTTGCTGACAGGTGTGGGATTGCGTGGTACAAACGAAGGGAATACGATTTTGGAAGATCATTCTCATCTATTCTCATGCAGGATTGCGCAGTGGAGGCAAGCAAGCAGTGGAGGAGATTTGAACCTGTGATTGATTCAGATCTGAGCTAGTTTGTGTGTAACAGGTGGAGATAGTACTAAGTACTTGTGAGGAGTATTCTACTATGTATTGTTACATCTTCTCAATCAATATAATATATAGATAGTTGGGGTTTTTCAGCGGTATGCTTTTCCCGAGTACACACTGTGTTGATATGTGTGATTGATGCTTCAATGTGCGCATGTGTTTGTTTCTTAATTTCGAAAAATTGATGATCAATGTAGAGGAGGTTATGTATTATGCATGATTCCACAATTAGTGTATAATCAGGATATTCTCTGTGCATAAGTGTTACATTATTCAAAATTTCTACATTGACAAGTGTGAAACAGGTCTTCCATTGGGGAGGAAGACAACAGAAGTCCTTCGAAACATTGAAGGAAAAAATTATCAAATTAGTACCGTGCTAGTCTTAGCCTTACCCGATCTCCAATAGCCATTTGAGATCGAAACTGATGCCAGTGGTTATGCCATGGGAGTTGTACTGATGCAGTAAAAGAAGCCAATTTGTTACCATTCTAAGAAGTTTTCTCAAGCTGTGATAAACTATCCCACCTATGACAAGGAGCTTTATGCCTTGGTGCAGAGTGTGAAAAAGTGGAAACACTACCTGATCGGCAAGGAGACCATCATCCATACAGATCATCATCCCTTGCAGTACCTTCAGTCACAAACCAAGTTGCATCAAACTCATCATTTCAAGTGGATGGGCTTTCTTCAACAGTTTCATCTAGTAATAAAGTATAAGAAGGTCACTAGCAATAAAGTGGTTGATATGTTATCTCGCCCTCCTATTTCTGCTTCTGTTGTTTTGCATAATGCTTCATTGTCTTTTGAAAGTTATGCTGAAAAATATGCTAACGATGATGACTTTAAGGAGGTTTATACAAAACTAACCCATGGTTCACAGGTGGACAACTATCACTTGCAGGGGAAATTGTTGTATCACCTTGGTAAATTGTGTATTCCCACAGGAGAAAGAGTGCATGTAATTCGAGAGGCATACACCTCTATTGTGTCTGGACACTTTGGTGTCGAAAAGACTTGATGTAATGTACAAAGATTTTGTTTTTGGCCTCATCTGAAAAACATTGTGACTCGCTACGTAAAGGGTTGTGTGATGTGTTCTATTTTAAAGCCCTATAATAGAAAACTTGGGCTCTACTCACCACTCCCTATTCCGAGTTGTCCATGGGAAAGTGTGTCAATGGACTTTGTAGGAGGTTTACCTTTGTCTAAGAAGGGTCACAACTATTTGTATGTCATCGTTGACCGTTTTAGCAAAATGTGTATTCTTATGTCTTGTAAAAAGAAGATTACTACAGAGAAGACTACCTCTCTTTTCTTTCAGTATGTTTGGGTCCACTTTGGATTACCCACATCAATTGTTTCGGATTGAGACTCTTGCTTCCTTGGGGAGTTCTGGACCAGCTTATGGAGGATGATGGACACCAAACTAAAAAGAAGCACGGTATTTCACCCACAAGCTGACGGGCAGAGAGAGGTTGTTAACCATACCATGGTACATTTATTACGAGGCTATTGTGGAAAACATCCCAAGTTGTGGGATAAACATCTCCCCTATATACAACATTCCTATAACCAAGCAGTGCATTCATCGACACAATATTCACCATTCAAGACATGCTTTAGTTACCTGCCAAAGGACACTTTAGACATGGTCTTTGGAAGGGAAGATGGCTCCAGTGAACGTAATGATAAAGACAAAGCTCAGTAGTTCATTCAACGAATCCAAATGATTCACCAAGCAGTGCAAGAGCAGTTGGAAAATAGTCAAGGCCGTTACAAGGCTTGACATGATAAACACCGAGTTGACCATCAATTCCAAGTAGGCGACAAGGTGTGGTTCAACATCAGCAAATACAGGATGAAGGGAGAAGGAAAGAAGTTGTGGCGAATCTGGCATGGACCATTCACCATATTGGAGAAGATTGTGAACAATGCCTTTCGTCTTGACTTGCCGATATATATGTAGATGTACTCAGTAGTGAATGTGGAGAACCTGAAGCAGTATGAACCACCTTTGATCATAGACACTGATGAGGTGGGAATAGTTCCTACCATTGAGTTTCCTCGATGAGTTGCCCGAAGACATCATCCTCGACAGAAGAACCAGGACTTCACGGCGGGGAGATGTAGAATACCTTTGAGTTGGATTCAAGGGAATGTATCCTAGCAAAGCCAGATGGCTGGAGAAAGAGAAAGTGAGGGCACAGTTACCTCACTTGCAAATTGACTAATGAAAATCTTTTGGCGGTCCAAAAGCTCCTCAATGGGGAGGATTGATCCATGTGGATCTTCAGATACAATGGCATGGAAAAACTAAGAAATCAAAGTGATCGGAATGAAGTCAACCCAGGACCAGAGCATATATTTCGTCTTTCTGATTCCAACCATGGAAACGGTACTTCAATCCGAGTCTAGATGATGAAGTTATTGCAAAAAGAAGGGTTCTTCAATCCTTAAGAAAATGAAGAATTTCCTTTGAAAAAGGAGTCCTAAGCCTTAAGGCCAAATCGCAATTGGAGGTCACATGAGGGTGGACTTAAGATTTGGGCCGTGGAACCCCCGATCACCTATCTCTGATCAGATCGGATCGGAAGATCAGAGGCAATCGCAACCGGCTGTCATATATATATATATATGGATATTGGTGAGCAGATAGTGTGATCGACGATCGGTGGAACCCTTATCAGTCACTCAGGGCGGAACATGTGGGGGATGCTGACGTGATTGGTCGACGTTGATATTGGAAATCGGTCATTCCTGAGGACCAGGACAAGGACACAACGAAATGTTGATTCGCGACCTCAGTGTGGACTTGATACAGATTATATGCCTGCTTTAATAATATTTGAAATCTGGGTGAATGGTTTTTAGCGGATTTCTTAGTGTTCTCGAGATTTTGGAATTTTTATCATTTTAAATGATAAGAGGCCATTTTAAGGGATGGTTGCGCCTACCGATATTTCCACTCTACCAACCTCCATAGTTAACCAGGCAAGCGCCATTTTAAATGGGATTTTGTCCGATAATCCTTTATAAAAGAGGATTAATGGAAGAGCATGAGAGGAGGCATTTTGATGGTTGCAGCACGCTGTTTTGTAGAGGCTGGGAGAATCTATTGATCTGTTTTTGAACAATTACATGATTCTAGCCCCTTCTATTGCTGCGGGAAGCTTTGGTGTTGCATACCACTCCATCTCAGGCATTCATTTCCTAGCCATCAGGAAGATTGGAGGTATAAGCCTGTTTATGGACAAATTTATAAATGTAATTCTGTTTATTCATGCCATTTAATAAGAAAGGCCTCCCCATTATTGAGTTGGGCCCAGAGACGTAGTCCAAATTAGACAAACTCCATTACCAAGCCTTGGTGTTCTCTTTTGTGCCTTTTATGTGTTTTCTTCTTCTTTTCATATGTGCACATTTATGTGTTAAGCTGCAATTTTATATGCAATTCTTTTCTATACATCTATAAGTGAAAAAATCCTGGATCACAACCACTAGTCAACAAAAAGATCCTATGACAAAAGAAATCACAGATCAATATGAACTTCCCAACTTGATTAAGATTCAAACGTCGTTCAACATTGAGAATGAAATAGCGAAATTAAAAATCCCTATTCCTCTCATAGAGTTAATAAGTAAAAAAATGTACATACCCCAAGTAATGGAAGATTTAAACATAGGGGAAAATAATGACTCTGTAAATTTGAATGATAAGCAGCCTGAACTCTTATTTGGACTGGAAGTTGAAGGAAAACCACAACAAGGGGGTGTTCCTCCATTTTATGTTAGCCTGAATATTCATGACAAAATTATCCATAATGTTATGCTAGATTCAGGTGCCTCCCATAATTTAATGCTTAAAGATGTTATGGAGAAATTAGGAATTGACATTACTAGGCCTTATAAAGACTTGTATTCCTTTGATTCCAGTAAATTTAGATGCCTAGGTTTTATCAAAGACCTGTGTGTTACTTTAGCTCAAATCCCTGCTAAAAGTCGAGTAATGGACATAGTGGTTGCAGATATTCCCCCTAAGTATGGCATGTTATTGTCACGCTCATGGGGAACAAAATTACAAGGTACCCTATAGATGGATATGACCTTTGCTACCATACCAGTCTTTGGGCAGCAAAGAAGACTATATAGGAAACCTTGATGAAATTCGTGGTGAATGGGCAAGACAAGCCTCACAACTATCCACTTTATTTTGTTCATTCAGATTTATAATGATGGGGATATCAACACTCAAGTAATCAATGCTGAAACTGAAAATTTTAAAACAGACCCAACCCAATCACAAATAATAGAACTAAATACTCCTCCTGAACCTCTTTGGAACATGATTTTTGATGGCTCTTGCAGCAAAGGTGGTGCTGGAGAAGGAATTTGGGTGGTTAATACAAGAAATAATCATGCTGAGGGTCACTTAGACAGGCTTAATTTTCAATGTACTAATAACATTGTAGAGTATGAAGCCCTTATTTTAATATTGCAGTTGTTAAAAAAGTTAGGTGCTAAAAGAATCTCCATTCAGGGGGATGCTGAATTAATTATCAAACAAATTAAAGGAGAATATTCAGCCAAATATCCTAGGATGAGAGCATACGGAAATGCTGTGATTGACTTCCTAGAGATTTTTCTTGGATATGACCTTTCTGCAATTCCTAGAAAAAAACATCATTCCAAACAATCTAGCTTTTTTAGCTAGTGCATCTCTTTGGAGGAGCAGGCAGCTGTGGTTGCAACGCTTCACTGTGGGGGCTACAAGATTTACATGGATGTATTGTATGATTGGGACTTACACTTCTTTATGTAATAATAGCCAACACATTTTCATGCATATGTTGTTATTGTAGTTGGACTGCTCCATTTTCTTAGCAATATATGTTGCTTAACTTACATATTTGTGTATGAACTACTTCGTATGCAAGTATATGAATCTTGTTGCAGATGTGTTGTTGGTTTAACCATCACTTTGGATTGTCGACTAATCTACTTTCCATCTTGTGATGCATCTTCTCTCGTGTGTTCCCTTCTTAGCTGAGTACTACTACAGGTTGCTAAGGGGCACATTCATCTCACCCCCCATGTGTTAGAAACTCTCATTCACCTTCCTTGCCTCACTGTAGTGGTCACACCCTTGCTACTGACAGATTTATCTTACTTGACTCTGTATAACATCGTGGTCAAGGAATTACCTTACGACCCATTTCTAGGACTCCTACACCAAATGGTCTGGGTTCTAGTTGGGGCTTCTTACCGAGGAGATCCCCTTGATATGTTGGCGGGTCCAGCACCATCAAAATTTTGGCACTAGAAGGAGGGCCAGATGACAAGCTGAGTCCTCACATCTAGTTTGAATCTCTAGACATCTATCATGACTAACTACCAAGTTTCTCTTCTAGAATGTATGTCTTATGGAAACATTTTCATCAACTCGAAAAAGATCTCGAATAACTTGTCTCATAAAACATTTGATGGTCGAGGCTACATAGCCTTGGTAAGGCATGTGATTGGCGTTGTAGGATCATGCGAAAGAAATGGATTCTTTGAAGAATACATGAGCTGCGCGTTGTTTATCTACACGCTTCGAGGGCACCCAATGCACTGGTGTGCCACATTGCCCAAAAAATCCATTCATTAGCTTGCTCATCTGGTCGTAGAGATAGACTGTGCTTTCAATCACTTCGACTGTCAAGCATTCGACAAAGAAATTCTGAAATTACGAAAATCACTCAATGAATCTATTGAACAATTTTACACACGCTTTTGTAATTTTGCATGTTGATTCCCAGAAGATGATATTGATTGGGAATTTCTTAATGGAAGATTTGAGTATCTTCTTCACATATGTGAACCCCGCTCAACACACTTTGGTGATGGAGCTGTATAATCACAGGCAGGCATAGTTGTTGTCACAAGTGATTGTCTGCCTTTGCCTCATCAAACATCTCCACCATTGTGGAGTGATGTGGGAGATCATGCACACACCTCTGTTGAATTGTCACATCCTCCCAACCCACCTACTCTTGGGATTTGCAATATTTGGCTTGCAAGCCTATTGGTTTTCACTTGGACTCTTTCCCTCGACCTCCATCCTCACGTTTTGTTGATCCTCAAGATTGTACTGTCTTGTGTTCTTCCAATCCAAACTCCTCACCTGTTGTGAACGAGGATCAAGCCATCAATGGAGTTAGTGTTATGCATCCAACCTACACCATCTTTCATGATGAGTGTGTGCGAGAATCTAAAGAAGAGCCCACGATGAAGGGTGACTCCCTATCGACCGCACGTCATCCGCTTCATCCTGACATCCCTTGTGATTCTACCACTACTGATTTTCCCTGTGAAAACTCATTTCAGTATGCTTCTACTTCTGATCATTCAGAGGACACCTCAGATGTCAGTCTGTCATTATTGTGTGGAGAGGACACATCTTCCTCGGAAAATCTGTTCAATCTGTCATTTATTTTTCTTGAAAACACGTAGGATGAACATGTTTTCTTCTCATCTACCCCTCTACCTGATTCATCAAATCATGAGGATGCCGACAAACATCCTAAATTTTATGATCATTGGTTGTCATGATCTATTCACTTCCTCATCTGATCATGATGTTGATTCAACCATTGTTAATCTATCCAAGGCGCTGGTCCATGGTGATCTATTTTTCAATGAGTTTGAAACCCCCCGAGATTATCGAGGCACTTCAGCCTGAGATGATGGTTTTGTCAGGCCCTCGTTGTCCTAAGGTTGGTTTCAGTTTTTGTCGGGAAATTGTTGAAACACTCAAGGCTCCTCATCACTCTCTGCTTTGCATTGAAGATCAACCAAACACCCAGATTTCACTTCCTCCACTCAAACTACATTATCCCATCACTCATGCATTGGAGGAATCTTACACAGCAAGCACACATGCACACCACAAGTGGTCTACTTTTCTCACATTTGCTTGCATGTCATAGTCAAGAGAATGCATACACCCAACGTCAGCACGTAGCGTAGCACAACATCATGGAAGCACCACAGAATGAATGCCATGCACTATCATTCATCTTTGTTCTATGCTTACTTGTAAGCTCAGAGTGTGTTTTTCTTCACTGTTACATCTTTCTTGTTTGTTGGTTCACACAGTTGTCTTGTTCGCGAACCTTGCCTTCACCAACATGGATCAACCAATGCATCGATGGTTGCATTGGAAGTATCACTTCACGTGATATGACCCATGCACTTTTAGCTTAGGAGTAGGAGTAGTGTCTGCTTTTGAGTTGTTTGCTTGCATGCTTGTTTGCTTACTTGCTTTGTTTGTTTGTTTGTTTTTGTTTGTCTTATTTCTTATTTTCTTACTTGTTTTGCTTTCACTTTTCCTTGTGCTCTTACTTTTCTTTGTTGTTTGTTAGTTCGCTTGTTTTATTTTCTAGGATAGTTTCACATGAAACCGTGTATGACTCTTGAAGCAAGTTGGGTAAAGTACAAGAGGTCGTGTTCTGCTATCACTACTTTGCTATATGTCATCCTCCCTCTGTATGAAGAACTTGTTACTTTCAACCCATGATATGTCAATGGAAAATATGCACTGTTTGAAGTGAACCTTGGTGAAAACACAATTCTTGCGTGCTAACTAGTGTCACCTACTCTAGTCGGTTGTTTTTTGCTTAACGCTTGTCAGCTCAATCAAGTAGAGCAAGGTGAGGGGGAAAACCTTAATAGGCATGTCAGAGGTATAATAAACTACTTCTCTGTAGGAACAACCTCTTCTGCTCTCAATAAGTAAAGATCCCTCTTCTGCCTTTGAAATGAATAAGTGTTATGCACAGTTACAAAGATGAAAATGAAAAAAAAAAAAAAAAATGAAAATGAATAAGGCGAAAGAAGAGAAAGGCTTCCTGTGTAGAGAGGTGATGCAAGTAACTTCACCAGGGTACTAACCAGGCTCACTGGCATCGAAGCCATGCTTGTGTTCCTATGTGACTCCATCGGGGTATTCTCTAGGCCTGTTGGCAGTGGAGAAACACCAGAGATGAAACCAAGACTCTGACGACTATACTACTTGTGTATCAATATACCCCTCAGCCCCAATCGAAGCAATTGTGTTGACTTGGCTTGGAATGTGTGTCAACTGACAAAGAGTTCGGCAAATGCTACATCTTACAATCAAGCTAGTGTGAAACCAAGAGGATCTGAGAACTGGGCAATACTTCTGGAGGTTTTAGACTTGCTTTTCATGAACAAGGTCCATTTAGAGAGTTGGAGTTCTACCAGTGTGTAGCCAAGTGTTGTAGCGGCTACAACCACCCTCCAAAATTTTTCCTTAGCCTTGCTTTGGAGCCTCCCTTTCAACCTTCACAACAGCTTGTTTTGCTTCATCAGGTTCACAAGTTTCATTGTTTTGCTTGCACAAAGGCAGTTTATTGATCACAGCTCGAAGCATTCCCCTCACAAGATGTTCACTCAAACTTGGTCCAACTGCAGGTCGAGTATCTTCCCCAAGAAAATTGTACATTTCTAGAGGGAAACCAACCTTCCCTCTAGAAATTGTGCAATCCTGTCTGGTAGCCTGCTGGGCTCCAATATTGTGCAATTCTTCCAGTCAAAACTCCCAGCAGGAATTCAGCAATTTTCCCCAGCGGGGATGCTCAGCCCAAAATTTGTGCAAATATGGGTAGTAGTCAGTTCCACTACCCAAAAAGTGCTCAAATCTCCTGGCCAGTCAACCCAACTTCCAGCCAGAAATGCACATTTCCTCCCAGCAGTCGAGCAGTCTCTTGTATGTGCAGCTGAGTTGACCAGTTCCCTTCGGGACTGAGGAAAACTGACTTGCAAGCATGGGCTACTTCTCCCAAGGTATCATACAAGGGAATCCATTGTTTTAAGGATATTTTTCTAGCAATTGGAGGTTACATGAAATGATCATTCCAAAATCCTCTCACCAAGTATCGCTTTCCCTAGATTTGTGGCATGTACGTCACAACCTCGATGTTATTAAAACTCATCAATAAGATGCTACATAGCTCATTCCTCACATCAACATTGCAGCTTTGAAATCCCACATCACATCAAGGAGCTCTTGGCACATTCAGCTAAGTTCTTTTGGGGTAAGCTCGCTTCCCATGCCTTGTGTTGCATCTCTGTCGCTTTTTGTGTTTTCGCTTGTGTGAGCATTTTTTGCTTGATTTTGGTGAGCGCTTACTGTCGCTTACATGTATATTAGCTTGTCCTAGCATTGTTTTAGTTTTCGTTGCTATCACACTGTTGTCGCATGCATGAAATTGTTTTTCACGAACGGTCACCAATTCAACAACTCGCCTCACCCACATGCATGTTGTTCCATTTTATGAATCGGTCATTCGTTGTTTTCATGCATGATCATTTACTTATGCTTACACTTAGTATCACCATGCATTCACACTCACATTCACTTTCAGTTGCCCTTCGGCGAGTCTGGGCATCCTTGGTCCGGACACTGCAGCATCACTAAGACACAATTGTGAAATCCTGAGAGAGAAGGCTTTGTCTTTCTCTCAGGAAATGTGCATTTATTCCTAGCAGCTATTCCCTAGGCCTACTTTGCCCAATCTCGAGGGACAGTGACTGCTAGCCCAGAAAATTGCTCAATGCAGTCACTGAGCCTGCAGTCATTGCCAACTGAAATTGCACATTACGTAATTCCAATAGTCAACAGTCAGGCTGGACTGTGCATTGTGCAGTTCTAGTAGTTAGTCAGTCTCTCAGCAGCCGAGACTGTTCCTTACACAATCTTGACAGTCATTCTCCTGAACTCCCAGCTGAAATTGCTCAACCTTCATGACCAGTCACACAGGTATGTTCCAAGTCAGTTCTCAAGTTCATTTTGGTTTTCGACTAATAGATTGCTTTCCATGAGTGTTTCCATGTCTCCAGGTATTGCAGGTGTTCATCTACCTCTCAACAGTATAGGTACAATAGTTTCTAGGAGAGCAGAGACAAAGACATCATTCATAGCACACTTGGGGATGTAGTCGATCAAGTGTCTATGAGCTTTCCTACTCACGGAGATATCAAGTTGCTCGTAGACAAGGACATTAAATTAGTTCCAAACTATTTGAGGAACTAATAGAGAGTTAACATTCATTTGATGCATGCATGCACTCAACTAGTGTACTCTAGTTAATTGAAGATTCCCTCATCAAAAACTCATGCATTTCTATTCTGAAAAAGACCCAGTTGATATTAAATACAAGGAAAATGTACTATCTGTTGCATGTGTTTTCTTATAAAGAAAACTCATGCATGCTGAAGGAATATTTCCTTGAGAATTGCACAGTTCTGACAGTGTGTGAGATCAGTGTTCCACTTGGTGAGGTGAGAATCATCCACTAGGAACAACACAAGGAAATAGGAGCTTGGAGGGCAAAGAGGAAGGCTTGTGAGAAGCTAGGATTGCCTGTGAGCATCTATGAGGATTGTATTAAGAGCTAGCTAGCTGTGAGAGCTAAGGCTTTGTATAATTCCTATGTATTTTCACCTTGTGTGATAATACAGATAGTTGGGTTTTTAGCTGAGGGTTTCCCCGAAGTATTTTCATGTATATTGTGCATTGATTCTTCTTCTTCTGGTTATATTGTTCATCTCTTTCTTTAAGCTTCCTCACATTGATAGTAGAAGTAGGTTATAGTATTTTGCTTTGATTCATATTGCATTATCGGGTTAATCTACAATAGATGTTCTACATGGTATTAGAGGCAAGTTTGTAGAGAATTTCAAGAATTTCTACATGGTATCAGAGCCAAGTTTATCAAAGTTGTGAACATATACTGAGAAGATAATTTGAAGTTCAGGGTTGCAGGTGCCAATCGAATTCTTATCATACTTCAAGGTTGGGCAATGGCATTCTATTGCTTGAGACTCAAGGATGCCTTGGAAGGTAGCTCAAGTTACATAGCATGGAAAGATAGAATGGAGGTTGTATTAGAAGACAATGGCTTGAAGCATTTCATTGATCAAGAAATCCAAAAGCTAGCTTCAACTAATGCACAAGAGTTGGGTGAGTGGAAGAAGTGTGTGGTGAAAGCGAGATAGATCATCCTTAAGGGAGTTTGAGACCATATCGTCTTGAGTCTCCATGGGAAGGATACTCCATTTTCAATGTGGAAGACATTGAAGGACCTCTACCAGAATAGTAGTGACCAAAGGAAATTGGTGCTCAAGGATAATCTTCGAAGAATCAAGATGGAGAAGGGTGATACTATTTCCACATATATGAACAAGCTCACCACATATATGAATAACTACTTCCGATGATGATATGGTGAGCTTCACTCTCCTTAACCTTCCAAAGATTTGGAATATCTACTAGGACTCTGTGAATGGAAGGGAGAAAATACCAAATTGGGAACGACTGCTGTCAGATCTCATGCAGGAGGAGATCAGGAGGAGCACACGAGATGGTTCTTCATCCAAGGATGATGATGAAGAAAATATGGCCTTAGAAAGTAAGGCATGGAAAGGGAAGGGGAAGGCTTCCCATTCCAAATCGAATTCTTCTCATGGAGGGAAGAAGGGTGACAAATCTAAAGTGAGATGCTTTAATTTTCACGAGATGGGACGTTATGCAACTAATTGCCCATCGAAGAACTCCAAGAAGGGATCCTTGGAAGGATCAGAAGGTGAGGCATTAGCCTCTTAGTTCGAAATGGACTTTACCCTCATCACATGCATGGTGTCATCAATGATGGGTTGTGTTTGGTATCTTGATAGTGGAGCCTCATTCCACATGACCGGTGATAAAAGTTTACTTAATACCTTGGAGAAGAAAGACCTCAAGATGCGCATAGAGATGGGTAATGATGAAAGGTATAATGTTTCAGGAGTGGGTACAATTTATTTTCAGAGGGAGCATGGAGATCCTATCACCTTGACAGCTGTGAAGTATGTGCCTAGACTGAAGAAGAATCTTTTTTTAGTCGTGGTATTGGAAGACCGCCGCTATGATGTGTTTTTTAGTAATCGAAAGGTTTTCCTTAGACACACCACCATGAGACAGGTGAAACAGATCATTTCACGAGTTAAGAACATGTATTCTATTAAGTTTCAAGATGCATGCAAAGCCTTGAGGAGCAAGGAAAATGTTAGAGACTTGGTGGTTGAGAGGGAGAGTAGATTACCTCTCAACATGTAGCCTTAGAAGAAGTCTCAGACAATTGTGGAGGAGCCACAATTGGAGAAGCAGAGAGGAGACTGAGTGAAGAGATCCACTCATGCAGATACCTCCATTAGGGTGGAATTTCCATCCAAGTGAGCAGGGGGATCACATGCAGCCATACCTCCAGGTGTGAGTTGGGGCAATGTGAAGTGATAGTCCCATGAAGGCTAAAATTGGGCAGGGCCCATTGAAAGGTTTTATCTCATGGATCATACCTTTCTACTGGAGCCCAAAGTACATAGTAGCGAGAGGAATTAGTGGGATTGATGCAGTCAAAGATCAAAGTGACAAAGGCTAGAGTAGTCAGATACTGAAGAGCGCAGAGAAGGATTGACAACAGTTCAGAAAGGAAGAATAAGTAGAAGCACAAAGTTTTCAATTGACAGAGGCAATATCAGTCAGAGACTTTCATGACAGATGCATCATACTGATTCAGGTTGGATTTTTTTTGTTTTGTTTTTGGAGTTGCTGAAGCAACAACACTAGAGAGAAGTTCTCCATGCATACCATTCCAAAGGTGCACGATGAGGATCGAGTTGAATTCCTCTCTTGTTGAGAGGGAGTGTTGAAAATAGCAACAAGAGAATCCAGAAATTCCAATTTAATTTGTCCTTGGATTAAATTGTGAATTAAAATCGAATTTAGTCTTAACAGCTACTTGGAAATAATTAATAAAGTTATTTTGACTTAATTAGTTGGAGAAATTCAAGTTAGAAGTCTTTTTGAAGTCATGCAATAGTTATCCCTTAAATTAAGGAGATAAAATTGAGTTATATTTGAGTTGTAATTAATTAACTCAGTTTACTGAGTTAAGTCTAGTTAAATTAGTTCCAAACTATTTGAGGAACTAATAGAGAGTTAACAGTTAGTTGATGAATGCATGCACTCAACTAGTGTGCTATAGTTAACTGAAGATTCCCTCATCAGAAACTCATGGATGTCTATTATGAGAAAGGCCCGGTTGAGATTAAAGACAAGGATAGTGTACTATCAGTTGCATGTGTTTTCTTATATAGAAAACTCATGCATGCAGAAGGAATAATTCCTTGAAGATTGCATAATTCTGACAGTGTGTGAGAGCAGTGTTCCACTTGGTGAGGTGAGAATCATTCACTAGGAACAACACAAGGAAATAGAAGCTTGTAGGGAAGAGAGGAAGGCTTGTGAGATGCCAGGATTTCCTATGAGCATATGTGAGGATTGTACTGAGAGCTGGCTAGCTGTGAGAGTTAAGGCTTTGTATAATTCCTATTTATTTCCACCTTATATGATATTACAGATAGTGGGTTTTTTAGCTGAGGCTTTCCCCAAAGTATTTTCATGTGTATTGTGCATTGATTCTTCTTCTTCTTGTTGTATTATTCAGCTTGATCTTTAAGCTTCTGCAAATTGATAGTAGAAGTAGGTTATAGTATTCTACTTTGATTTATATTGCATTATCGGGTTTACCTATAGAATATTTTCTACATATCTTACATATTTGTGTATGAACTACTTCGTATGCAAGTATATGAATCTTGTTGCAGATGTGCTATCGGTTTAACCATCACTTTGGATTGTCGAATGATCTGGTTTCCAGCTTGTGATGCATCTTCGCTCGTGTGTTCCCTTCTCAGCTGAGTACTACTACAAGTTGCTAAGGGGCACACACATCTCACCCTCCCATGTGTTAAAACCTCTCATTCACCTTCCTTGACTCACTGTAGTGGTCACACCCTTGCTACTAACAAAGTTATCTTACTTGCCTCTATGCGACATCACAGTCAAGGAATTACCTTACGAACCACTACTAGGACTCCTAGACCAAATGGTCCGAGGTCTAATTGGGGATTCTTACCGGGAATATCCCCTTAATATGTTGGCAGGTCTAGCATCATCAACAAGATGTTAGCAGATAACAAAAATTCATGGCACAACAAGCTCATAAATGCACTTTGGCTTGATAGGCTCACCATAAAGAAATCCATTGGCATGTCACCATACCAATTGGTTTATGGAATGGATGTTGTTTTTCCATCCTCTTTGGGAGTTCTAGTCATGAAGTTAATTTAGGAATTACAGGCTTAGCCAAATGACATTCAAAGGAGAATTGATGATACAATCCAGTTGCACCAATCCACGGAAGAAGTTTATAATAAGGCTCAAGTCATCCATGAGAATATCAAGAAAGTTTTCGACAGAAGGACAAAAGCAGATGATTTCACCTTGGGTGATAAAGTCTTAATGTGGGGTTCTAGAAGAGAAGACAAAGGGAAGCATGTAAAATTTGACAACTTATGGATGGGACCTTATGTCATTTATGCTTTCAGAGGGAATAATGCATTTTTTACCAGAAATTTAGATGGGACATAATTACCTGGTCGACCTGTCAATGGCATGATGCTCAAACACTTTTTCTTTGAGCAATAGAAGTTTTCCTAAGATTTATCATTGTAAATATCATTGTCCTTATTGTTTGGATCAGGTGACCTATTAACAGAAGTTGAAGCCCACAGAGAAGGCCCTGAGCTTCTATTGATGAGTTAACATAAGCACTGTAACAAAGAAATCATAGGTATATATTGGTGAAATAAGACACTCAAGGCTATTGATCACATGTTCTTGGCACCTCACAGGGAGAGCACCATCCCTGGCTAGAGCCACTGTTAGGGTCCTATAATTTATAGGATCTCAACATAATTGAGTATTGTATCTCAAGAATCTTATTTTGTAAATACTTCTCAATCTGCCAATGATTTCCAAATAAAAGAAAACAAAAAATTAAAAAATGAAAAGAGGGTATGAAAAAGAGAAAAAACAAGAATATTGAAAAAGAAGAAAAGATTGAACCCCACCAAAAGAAAGAAAAACAAAAAATAAATAATACTGGAAGTGTTGCAAGTCTAAATGCCACTACTCATATATAGTTTTGCTTCATTACTGAAAATAAAAAATTATGTGTAGCTTGTTCAAAATGCCACAATTACTAGTTTTTAGTTTAATCATACAGTGTAATCATGATTAAACTCCTTTAAATTTCTGTAAATTAAGATAGAGAATAAATATTTACCCAAAAGTTTAATTTGGGTAAATCATTAGTTAGGTAGAAAATGATATTGATCCAACTGTTTAACCTGGATCAATAGGTCCAGAAATAAAGGATAGGTTAGGTAGTTTTTTCATTATGTATAAAAGAAAATAAAAATGGGTTTGCTAGTCTAAATACACCCTAGAGACAAAAATAAAAATGATAGTTTAGCTAAGGGTAGGAAGATTAGGTGATTTGGTAAATATTTGCTTATGTAAATTTTATCCTAAGTTTTGAGAATATCATCAAAAGGCCATAATATGTATGATGGGATAAATTATTGTATATGTTTCATTATTTATCCTTTATCTTAAGTCCAAAAGGGAAAATATGTGCGCTATGGTTGACATTTTTCATTTGTTTCATTTTCCCTTATCCTAAGTCAGGAAAGCAAATATCAAAAGCGCAAGCGAACAAAGATCTTGTTTGTCATATTAAGGATAAAGTACACCCCACTCAGCACCCTTGGGATCCACTCTCACACTTCATCCATGGCCTTTATTCTTTTTTGCCCCCCCTCTCCATTCTGTCTTTATCGCCAGGGGGCTCCAGAAAGCAGTTTTCCCCGTCAAGCCCCATCCTTTACATTTTGATTTCGTACCCTCCCCCCCCAAAACTAAAACTGTTAATTGCCTGCTACCCCCTCTGGAAACCACTTTCCCTCATCCATCCTTCTACACCCCACCACTTGTCCTCCACCACTCTCTGCCCGCCACATGGCATGATCATTGAACCAATTAAATGTGTTCCCGACCAAAATGATTGTTCTCCATTTAATTCGATTTTCTCCCGGGTAACCGTTAAGACTAACGGTCCCACGCCATTCTTAACAGGACTATTCTCAACGTTTAAAATCTTCTTAGCCTGTCGTTCTCACCCCTTTTCACTCTTGTCGTTTTTCTGTTATTCGCAGTTTCCCACAACGATCTCTATCATAGCAATTTTATAGTCAGATTACGTCAGAAATTGACATTACCTTCCATTTTCACTTGACAGTCCACTATTTTGCTGTCCTCGGTAAGCCTCCTCTGCAAATTCATCCTATTCACATATTTTTACAGTAATGCCTCCTAAGAATAAGACTCAAGATAATTTCATTAATATTTTAATTCCCCCTTCTATAGATTTATATCATATACCTTTAGCTGATAGGGATTACAAGGTAAATGAAACTCAGTGTGATTGCAATTTTTTGGAATTGAATTGCTCCATAGAGGATAAGCACATAGACAAAATCGATAAAATTGGGCTCTAGGAGTCCAACCTCCGCCATTATATTTCCCCCTTGACATTCCTAGCCCCAGAATTTACCAGAAGATGTCAAGCATGTTATGTCCCTACCCAAAGAGCCATCATTTTCCCTACTGGTGACATTATTTTCACCCTTACAGCCCATGGTTTGATGTGGGATCTTGTTTCTTACTTATTTACATGATTCCTTCTTGATGTGAAGTGGAATCATTTGTGTGATGTACTTGTTGTCATGATTCGTCATGTTTTATATGAGATCCCTTTGTTGTATGTTTATGGGAGACTCATGTTGTTGCCATGTATGTTTGCATTGAGATCCCTTTTTGTAAGAATTTACAGGGTAAGTTCCTCAGACAGAACACCAAAAGGACACCGCTCACAAACAGATCACAGATCAATACACCAGTATTTTGACGTGGTTAAAACCCTCAGAGAGGGAAACAGTCACGGCCTGCGCCAACGTGGCTACTACAGGAAATTTATTAATAAAAGAATGAAAACTTACATAAGCCTCTCTCATGCACAGTGAACCTACAAATGACCCTCCATGCGCTTTAAATAGAATTCATGGACCAATCGGGTGTCAAGCCACGGATCAAGTGTCGGTAATACCGAGGAGAGAATGAACCGTCGAATCACTACATACCGTGACCGTCGGATTGTAAGTTACAAAATGTACAACGGTAAAGAAACACACTTTACCTAACTCTATACCTAACTCTATACTAGACAAAGTTGAACTTAACTATTCCTATGTGTCGGAATATCCTAACATCCCCCCTTAAGAACAACTTGGGATAGGATTGAAGGATTTACAAATATGACACAATAGGAGAAGGAAGGAGGCACTACAGCCTATCCCCCCTTAGTGACAACTTCCTGAACTCCAAGCATATATCGAAGTTTAGTGAACTTCGCCTCTGTGAGAGCCTTTGTGAAGATGTCTGCAACCTGATCATCTGTTGAACAATATTGCACTTCAAGAACATGGTCATGAATGAGCTTTCTGATGAAGTGCATGTGGAGTTCAATGTGTTTGCTGCGCTGATGCTGAACTGGATCTTTGCAAAGCTGAATGGCACTTTGATTATCACACCAAAGTGTAGTCGAATGCTGCTGCTCAAAGCCCAATTCTGATAGGATCTGACGAAGCCACAAGGCTTCCTTACTAGCTTCCACGGCACCACGATACTCTGCTTCTGCTGACGAAAGAGAAATGGCAGCT